>VZSG01001076.1:0-13621 GCA_013398315.1 Nothoprocta pentlandii | reverse complement strand
AATTTCACCACAAAATTTTCTCTTAATTGCAATAATCCTCTGAAGACATCACTGAATTCTAGCCTCTTACCCTATTTAAAATATATTCCTAAAGTGTAGGTTTAATATGGGTAGGATAGTCCTAAGAGTCAAAAAAACTTCTCTTTGACTCATTTTCTGCAAGCAAGTACCTTGTAACATGCCTGTGTCTACTTTAGAAAGATGCTTACATGGATTTTACTAGAAACACTACTAGATGCTTGCTAGTTGCTTACTAGGCTTCTTCTATACCTGATATAATATAGTGATTCATCTTTATTTGGCTCTGGGCACATGATATTCACTATAAGCTAATACTGTTCCATCTTCCCCAAAAAATATTCCGAACGACTCTCTTCATCCCTTTCTTTTCAGAGAAGCAGGACATTATCTTCTGGCATATGGCACGAGAGGAGAAAAATAATGAAAGGAAAATAGTACTGCTCTATTTGAGATGCCTTAAGATGATTAAGAACATCTGATCAGCACTGGAGAACACGGGATTTACATGAGACCCACACTTTGGATGTCTGAAAAGGACATACCAAATGGACTACCCTCGGATAACCCCAAAGGACAGTAATGTCTATGTTTAAGAAACCCAGTCCCTACCTTATTGTCACCTTCCATTAAAGCAGAAAACGAAATGTACAATTTTTGCTATGCAGTCTCAAATGCAATCTGACTTCATATTCATACTTCCTGGCTTCTGCAGAGAGGATACTTTGCGTGTACCTCTACTTCTGCAGTTCTAAAGACTCTTCAAAATCCCATCTTGATGAAAAATGCATCCTAATGTTCATCTTAATGAATATCTTAAATCGTTCTTAGGTCTGTTCTAGTTTAGATCTGTTCTAGTTTAGTCTAGTGTTCTAGGCCAGCACTTTCAGCACACTTTTTACTCATTTGATGTCACCAGTAATAGTGTTTCTAATATATGGTTACCTATGCTAAACATACAGTCTTGAAGTATAGAGAAAAATCTTTCTCTATGATGAGAGATTATGGTTACCTTCCATGTAAAAAAATATTTATTCTGTCTTTTTCTCTGCTACTTGCCAGTATTTCTACATAATATCTCCATAATCTCAGGGGATACTAAAAGCTAAAAGAAACAAACAAAAACAAAACTGCCACAGATAATTGAGGGAATTTAATACAAAACCTTGAGTTTTAGTTTGGTGATGGTAGCAACTAGATGTCATTGCAAAGACAGTCTCCTAGGAAATCATCTTTTTTCTTTTTTTTCACTTTAGAAAGGAGTTAGGGGAACAAAGACAATTTTTAGCCTTTTTTTTTTTTTAAGAGTTATTTAGTTAATTGGGTGACTGTATTAAATTGCACAGCTTGAGTTGCAGAGACTGAATCCCAACCACTAAAAGCCAGATTTTTTTTTTTTTTTAAATACAGCCTAACAAGTACAGTAACCTCATCTACTTTTCAGTTAAAAAAAAGTGATGTATCCCTGTGATGTGTGGATAATTTACTTATTTTTATTCAAAACAATTTTATATAATCGAAACAAAAGACAGAAGCTTTGTGAGGAATCAGCAAAGGATACTGTTTTGAATTCTTCACCCTAATGGCTCTGGTTATAAATATTTCTTACTCTTTCCAAAATATTTCCTTTAGCTAAGCTATTTAGCTATTTGACACTTATGGACAATATACATAAAAACCAAAACAAAAAATAAATCAATCAAACAAACAGTTTCTTAAAGTTCAAAAATGATTTAATGGCAAAATATACTAATATGCAGTGTATTTTTCTCATAGTTTGGATATGCATTACCTGATGAAGATATTTGTGCTTTGTGAACATTAATAATCCAACACAGCTGCTGGACAAGAAATATTTTTAAAAATATTTTTATTTACATTGCCTTAGCTAAGCCAGGTTTCACATTTCATGCCTTGGTGGTTTTAGAGTTGTTTATTGCTCTATTTTTCTTATCACTGAAGAACATGTTGAGTATTTGTGTCACTTATCTTTCTTCAAAGTCTGTGTACTGGACTTCTCCACGTTTTCTGCCAAGGATAACATGCCTTTGTTTCACACCACCAGAGTGCACTGTTGGATCATTAAGACTGGACTTTTTTTTTTTCTTCCGGATATTAACTAAAGAACCAGGGAGACAAATAAAACTTAGCTGAATATACCTTCTTTCTTACCACATGACAAGCGTCACTGATGAAGAAGGCATAATAAATCAACTGGTCTTTTTTCTGTTTATAGCTCTGTATTCTTTAAAAATTCCTCTCTTTTAAATAAGTGGTTTTGTTGTTGTTGTTGTTTTTTTTAACATTTCAAGGGATGCAATTAGTGATACAACTTGTGCCATAAGCTTTTATGATTTTTTTTTTCTCCTTGCTAGGCCAATGACATCACTGTGAGGTATAGAATAGGACAACTGAGGGGATCCCTTCTGGCTCTTTATTCCAGGAATCGGAAGCAATATCATTTAATTCCTCAGTAAATACTGTGGTGGAAGGCAGAAAAACCTGCTGCAAAATACCACATCACTGGGTCAGCCAACACACCTGAGCAGAAGCTATGCATTGTAGCTTTCAATTGTACAGGTGAGCAATGCAATAATCTTGGAAAAGGTGAAGAAAACTGAGGCCAGGTAGGAGAAGATGGTACCTTCACATAACGGGGAGGAAAAGGAGGGTAGCTCTGCTTGCTGGATTAACTTTCCATTAAAACCAAGAACTCACATGAAGAACCCATATCTTTGGTAGGGTAGAAAGTCATTCAGCGTGCCTGTGTGAAGGAACATGTATGTGTGTCTGCAGTTACCCCCACATACCACAGGTACAAGATAGGTAACTTTCTGTATGCATGTGTTTAAACAAAGTTGTACACTAAATTGACCAAGTAGGGGTTTCGAGCTTTTTTTCTTGATTCAAAAAATAACTACTAAATGAAGGAGGGCAGATAACTGTTTAATTATTTGCTACTTCACAATCTTAAGATTGCTTCAGAACACTGTACCTAAGCTATTTTAAAGACATTTTAAAAATAGTGGGAAACAGATTATTTGGGATTCTAGCTTCTATTTAAATTCCTAACTTCCCACTCAAATTTAGGTGTCTTTGTTGATTTAAAACAATGAGAAAACAATATTGGAAGAAAACTGAAATGAACTTATTTTGATTTACTGTGAGATTTCTAGTGTAAAACACTATTAAAAATACAAATTTATAGAAAAGGTTCTAGAAAAATAAATGTGTTCTGGAAAAAAAATTGTCCACTGCAAAAGCTTAACACACAACCTATACATAATTGCATGCATTCTCTACAGAGGAAATATTTTGTGAGAATGTTTCTTTTTCTATATTCTAGGAGAAGAATATTCAGCTACACTGAACAATGTCCCATGTCTCTGTTCTATCCATGACAGCACCTCATTATCCCTTAACTTTCATTTTAAAATAATATAAGGAAAATTTTCAGAAATTATTACATCATGATTAAGTGTTAACTAGGATTTTCTTACCACCCTACTGTTTGGATGTAGAAATATAGAACTATCAATACTACTATTCATTTCTAAATTCTAGTTATATATACACATCAATAAAATCCTTAGTTATTTTTGTTTGTTTGTTTTTCTCAGCATAACCTACACTCATAATAAACTCTGGAATAGAATACAATGATTACTAGGGGATGCCTACTTCAGTATGCCTAACCTCCTCACAAGAGAAGGGTTAAAGAGCCTTCTTCTGTGGACATATCCATTCGTATCCCTTCATTTCACTATAAATATATATCCTATAATAAGCTTTGTCTAGTTATCCACAAATAAGGCAGATTTAGATTCAGATTTTACTGAACCTAAGACTTTTAAATGACTCTAGGCTAATGCTAGAAAATGCTTGCTTTCTTAATATTAATTCTTGTCCTTCTCCTTCAGGCTTTATCCAGATAAAATTGCATTGAAATATTTGTTTGGGTAAGGACTTCAGATTATCTATATATTCAAATGAGAAAAAGGACAAATACGATAATCTTGTTTCCTGTTTTCTTGATTATTGCATTCTTCTTCTATTGCAGTTTTTCATATCTTTATCATACATTATTTATATGCAAAGTCTATTCTCATGCTACAGAAATAAGTAAAACAAAGTAGGAAGAAAAATATTTTCCATGAGTAATAATTCTGTAAAAAATATTTACCTTCCATATTATTTTATAAAAATATTTTAACAATTGATAATTTAGAAAAGGAGAAAAACAAGAAAGAATTTATTTGAGGGAGCCTTGCTTTCCTTAATTAATTTGATCCCTCTGCTTATTCATTAACCACTTTTAAAATCCTTTGTGTGGCATAACTGTATTGCCTCACGAAATTAGTGCAATATCAGGGTTGCTGTTGCGATTTCAAGCAATTAATAGGTAATTGAGAAACTTAGTCCAAAATACTCCCCATTGATAGTGTCTCTATATAACCAAATTTGAGAAACATTTGCTCAAATATCAAATTATGATGAAATTTATATATATATATATATATATATATNAAGCAGAAAAACATTCTGTGACTCTGGAACTCATCTGAATCTCACAATTATCTGCAATTGCTGACTGCACCATAGATTTACAGAATCACCTTGAACTACTTATTTGTGGTAAGATTTTAAGGGAATTTTATTTAAAATAAACTACATATTATATACATATATGTAAAGATTGTTTTCCTTTAAAAAAGTAAATAGAAAAAAAAGTTTCTGTTATGAAAAATAAAGAGAATACAACAGAAATAGTGTAGTTTACAGCAACAAATGAAGACCAATATACTTGCGTGCAATAACATGGTGTCCTTACAGCATGTTGCAGTGTGCAGCTAGATGTTTTGATCTCTTTTCTTATATTGTCTCCTATCATCTAACTACTTCATATGGAGCTGTGATGGATGAGCTCCTTCCCCAACCCAACCTGACTTTCTCCTATTCAACTGTTAACCACCAGTGATATTACCTGATCCTGGTGTTTGCCTTCATGATTTCTTCCCCCACTCAGACATCAACCATCAATAACAATCCTGACAGCTGCAACCTGAGGGGGAGATAAGGCTAGTTTGACATACACGTGCCAAAATTCAGCTGGAATGAAAGAATGACCATAAGTCAATCATCTTATCCCATAAATAAGCAGACAGCCCTCGAGGCCATTGAGCTCTCCTTGCATTTCAGTGGGCTGCGTGCCAGGATCTCCTCTTGAACAGGGACATTCCTCAAGAATATTCCACAGGATTAAGAGATCCTTGCCAGATCCTAAGAGATTAATGGTAAGTGACTATAGCACCTTAATTTTTTCACTTGTAAACTTTACTGAAATAGCTGTGCACAAAATACTTAGACATAGGCTACTGACCAGATCTGGGACTAGGAATGGATCCAGCCACACCTAGACTCCTCTGGAAGGAGTTTAGAATGCAAGGGGGTCCAATCTGAACCTCGTGATTCAATCAAGAATATGTACAGTAATTTTGTGTATATCTTGAACCCCATGCGGTAAATAATAAGCGACCTTGCCCCAAAATCTTGTGAAACCATTGTCAATATTAATAAAACCTATTACTATTTCTTTCACGTGAGTGAAGCTCATTGTCTCACTCTCACTCCCACTCCCACTCATTCCATGACAGGAGCGTAGACAAGTATGAATGTGATGATACACTCTCATTAGCATAAGCATGCTAAGAAGACTCTTCTCTCCACACAGTTACCCCAATCTTCATTACACAAAAATGCAGACCAGGTCTTAAGCAAAACTGAGGTCACAATATCAGTCTAAATATCCTTGTTAGAATAAGATGTAAAGCTTGGAATACTGTTAGACAAAGATTCATGTTTCAAATTTCATTTTATTTCAAAGTAGGAATCAGACATGCCTTCTTAGCTGTGAGGATATTAATCAATAGGCAAAGTACCTAAAGAAGATGTGGATTCTACACCCATTGACATCTTGGAAAGGAAACTGAATATGTGTTTTGAAAATAGATTCTAACCTATATTCTGTAGAATGTAGTTGTTGATATATTTTCTGATATCAGCAAAGAGTTATTTCATCAATTCTGTGTACATTCCATATATTATAAACTCCAAAAAACATAATCTCAGGACAATTTTATCTGTGAATCAGAAGATTCCTCTGTTTACCTTTTTCCCGGATTAATTTTGAAAGTGTAAATAGAGCTTAAATTTAATAGGAGTTCTGTTTTGAAAGACATCACTGTTTTAATTTTGTGATTTCATCAGGTTTATTCAAAAGAACACAACTAGCTATGTACATTAGAATTTCAAATCATTTGTCATGTTTCAATTAAACAACACAACAGCTGTCACAACTCTGTTTACTAAACTATTGTCAGTAGTTGACAGTACTTTTTGCAAGAATGTCTCACTGCTATGCAGTTAATTCTAAAGATAATACACATCTGATAAGATGTATTCAATTTATTGAATTAATAGACTGAGGAAGTTCAAAGAAGAGTTCAAATCTAAGTACCACAGAGCTACCTGCCACAGGCTCTTCTACTGGTTCTATTTTATTGCACGTGATTACAACATCTCTTCATGTTAGTAACTCAGGTTTGAATATCTTCCCTTAGTAATTAATGACTTGTTCCATTTAAAGTCCCAGGTCTGTATTATTATAGTACCCTGTGGGGTTGATAAGCTTCTGTTATAATGACTTTTTTTTTCCCTTTCTGAAATCCTTTTGCAGTAATGGCATTGACATGAAAATTTTCTCCACATCACTTGTGAAAATCAAGTATTAAAAAGAATCTTAATAAGTGCAATCATATTTTAATCCAAAACCATTCTTAGCAAGGCTCTTTAATCAAAACTCTTTTACAATGCTGGCAAAAAATAGGACTAGATTCATGAACTTATTCAAATCATTTGACAGCAAAAATAGGTCAGTAGGATGCAAGACTCCCACATTTCTTATACAGCCTTTTGTTTCCACCCAACTTTGCCTTTTGCTTCTGAAACTTTGTTGGACACTTCATTGGACACTTGCAAAATCTTTAAATGTACTTTTACTCTGTAAGTCACTTACATATTTTTAGGTAATTACCATCGTCCTGATTGCAAAATCTGCTAGGTTTAAGCAATTATAAAGATAAAATCCTTGCGTTTTGAAGGAATATCATTTCAGAGGATGCATATTCTGCATTTGATGTAAAAGTTAAAAGAAGCTGACAGCCTTTCTAAAAAAAAAAAAAGCAACTGTACTGACTCTGCTCAGACACAAAGCCTTACTGAAGTAATTACTATAAGGGGGAAAAAGTCCACAATCCTCTCTTTTATAATACACTATCTACTCCCTACTTATCTCTTCTGCTCCTTTTGCCAGACATCTCTAATGCTAATGCTTATGCAAGAACCAGACTTGTCACTTTAGCCATTTTAGAACTCTGTTGAGTGGATTTGTATGTAGGGATTTTGAATCACAAGATGTAGAGAAGTGTGTATCCATTCTGAAGAGAAATTTTAAACTATACTGAAGTTTAAAAGGCAGACACACTATAATGATGTAAATATGCTAACAATAGCTTCTGTACCTGTGGGAATAAAGACAAATTTTATAGGCATTTGCTGCCAACACTGAATAAGTACTTTAGCAGAAAAATGAAAAACAGGCCCATCCCTAAAACTTCAACTTGAGACTGAGAAGCTTTAGCATCCTCATAGATCTAAAACTACCATATTGACACGCATAATTCCCTTTTCCAGTGCAGTATTTGGCTCTATAATTTGCTACATGAGTGCTGAGCAGCAGAAAAAAAGCCTAAAGGAGGCTCAGTAACCTAAATAAATGCTCAATCTTCATGACACAGAATATTCATCTTACAGATTAAAGTATATTAGAATGCATGGCTAAGGACTTTATAATTCTGTTCTGTAACTGGTGCACTTACAAATTTCTTTTGACACCAGCTGAAGTCCACTGCAGAAATGTATTATTCTACACAGCTTTAACTGAGTGAGTATATACAATAACTCTTTGTGGACTATATAAGGAATGGACATATGATTCATCTTAAACTTTTAAAGAATTAGAGACGTAGTGTTTATTTTATATAGGCTATGCCAGTAACATAGCTGCATAGTAATGACGTAACCACAAAATTTTCTATTCTAATCTAATCTCAAAAAGAAATACTTAAAAAAACCCTACAACATTATAGTTGATGAAAACGAATAAAGAATACTATTTTAATTAGAGAAATATCTCATAAGCAACATTTTAAATGATTATGTCATTCAAAACAACTCTTAATTTTTTTTATCTCAGGCTGGTTGATGATAAAGTTCAAGGTAGCTGAAGATGGTATCAAAAAATGATATGTGAAGGACCTCATTTTTCAGTGAGAGCTCTAACTGCTAAACTTAAAAATTTGTATGATAGTACTTTCAGCACCACTCCTGTCATACCTCTTGTTCTGCTGACATTAACTTGTCAAACATTTTCTCAGAGAGGAAGAGCTCTCAAAACAGGTAAGTGTCTATCTACTCTGAAAAGACAATTCTGAACACATACATGAGGCTAACACCAGTCATACAGGAAAGTTTTAGGCTAAGCAGTGTTATCTAAATGGTCAAGAAAAACCCTAGAAACATTGAAATATGACTGCTGCCTAAAATCTGCATAGGTATTAAGTTCCTGATAGGAAATGCTGGCTGGACTTTGGTGGTTGATATCTCATCCTAATTTGTACATGCTTGTACTCATAAAAGTATCTTTACTATTTTCAAAAATAAGCATTTTCAGTATTTTATTGCAGTATATGCCATGTATTCTAGCTTTGTATTGAAAATAAATCTTCCTTTTAAGCATATATATCTTTTTTACAATCAATGTTTATACAAACGTCTCAGTATACATATGTTTCTAGATCTAATATTTTTCAACGTCTAATTTACTCTTTTCACACAGAATCACAAAATAGTTGAGGTTGGAAGGGAGCTCTAGAGACCTTCTAGTCCAAGCCCCTGCTCAAGCAGGGACACCTAGAGCACCTATCACAGGGTCACATCCAGGCAGGCTTTGAAGATCTCCAGAAAAGGAAAGTCCACAACACCTCTGGCCAACCTGTTCCCTATTGTACATTTTCTTTTCTTGCATTTTTTCATCATCATAAGAATATAGCAAAGTAAGAATAATATTTTTTTTTATGCCTTGTAATTCCTTTCTTAACCAAGCTTCTTCTGTATCACTCTTTATCTGCTTAACAAATGATAGTTATATTATCCAAGTTAAGTTTGTTTTGCAGTTACTGTAACAGTCATAAATGCGCATAGCTATATGCTGAATACACTAAAATATGTGTTGTTTATTATATAATAAAAGTTTCAAGTCTAGGATAAAGAATACAAATGTCTGCTATTTAATAAAGACATTTTAGCATGTCTAAACTTCATTAGGTATGATATTTATACAGTGATCCTATATGCACTTACATTCTTTTATAATCTTATATATATCAGATGCCCACAAGAACTCACTAGTGTTCACTTTTGCCTGACTGAAGTAAGTGGGAGTGTTGCCTATTGGCTTTGCTCTAGACAGACTTCACCTAAAGTCTATTAATTTATTTGCAGTTGTCAATAATTACTAAACTAAATAATTTCTATTTCTGTTATATCCTTGCTGGAAAGACCACAGCTAAACTAAATCAGAATCACTTTGCAGGTATTTCGAAGCTTAACAGGTAAGATGGATTTCAAGAACAGAGTGACTGAACGGTCAACAGGACTATTAATAAAGCTCCATGGGTCTCATCCTTACTAAAATCTCTGTAGTTTAAAAGCAACATCTATAAAAACATAAATTGATTCTATCAAATTCTGTGATTTCATCTCTATTAAATTTTGTAGGATTAGATAATAGTAAAAATATAGAAAAGTATGTAAAATTCTGGTTAAACGTCAAATTCAAACTTCTGAGTAACTGCTGAAGAATAGGAGCATAAGCTGATTTGAAAGCTTGGAGCATGAGCTGATTTGAAAATACTTGACACAACAAATTCAATCTTTTCAATGGGAATGTCTTGGTACTGATAAATAGATGCTCTTTAAAAGACAAAACTGTTTCCAAATTTGCAGAAGAATAAGTCTATTTCTCGCTTGACAGTTAATGAATTTAATATTAGGCAGTCATTGGTTATTAAGAAAGTATTTCTGAGAGCCTGGACTCTCTCTCTTTTGAGTGTCATCTGTTTTCCATCACTTTTCTTCTAGTGTTAGGATTTTTATGTTCTCACACATGTTTATATAGACACTGATCTCTTTAATTTCTTTTAAGAGAAATTAAATAGGTTGCATGCAGCAAAGAGCCTTCTTTTGGAATACGGAAGATATGGATTCAAACCCTTAAGGCTCAACTGGAGTGAGAACTCAGGTAGCAATGACAATTATTATTAGCCTGTTGTGTTAGAACTGGACAAAAGCAATTCTTCTTTGCATGGTTGTGGAAGAAGCAAGAACAGGGGCCTACAGCTGTATCTAAATGTACAACTTAAGCAGGAAGTGATTGCAAACTTTGAATCCTATTTCCTAAAGCTGTTTTTCTCCATTCCTGTGTTAGTTCCAAATTCCATTCTAGTACACACTCTGTCATAAACATTTTGGATATCAACTATTGTGAATGCCACTGTTAGACAGCTAGATCTCACCGTTCATTGCAACTTAGTCACCAGTACTGTGAATCATTTTCCACCAGCCAAGATTTTAGGTATTACAGCACTGTGCTTCACAGTGCCATAGTCATTATTTGGATGTGTACACAATGAACAAATGGATTTTGACCATGTAAAGAGACTTCATCAATGTTCCTGACAGGGATATTGATGGAACAAAAACGGTATCTCCCAGAAGGCACAGTGGTGAAATTTCTCTATTGGAAAGGCTTAAGATTTTTTTGAGACTTATTGTTCCAATGTAGTGTCTTAATCAATCATTCTAAATAAAAAAAAAAATCATTATTAAAGAATATTATAAACTATATTCTTTTATTCAGATAAAGAATATAGACTTTATTCATTTTGTTTACATTAAGAAGATTGTTATGTGCTGTAGCCTGAAGCATATATTTCCTGTAAGTTGCATTACTCTATTGTTAAGAAAGTACAAGACAGTAAAGCAGATATTTATTAAAATACATACATTCTCTCAAATTTATGGAGGAACACACAAATCACGCATGCATAGCATAGGAAGGAATTATTTTTTTTTCTTTCTTTAATGAGACATAACTTTATTAGTTTCTCTGTAATAGAGGATAATCAACTTAAGCATGTATAATAAAAGGACAATAATGACTTTAGAAATCAAAGTCGATGGTATAGCTTTGGTTGGTCAAAGCAACTTCTGTTTTCATATCCATAAACCTGAGGCTGTGTTGGTAGGATCTAGAAAACACAAGTGTATAATGCCTTTATGCTGGAGTTTTTAAAAGATGAAAAGAGCTAGGTTACCTAGCTAGCTTGTTTTTCATCAGTAACTGATTGGCAATGTCCTTTAAAAATATCACCTTTAAAATGTACTAATTCTATGCTATGTAGACATTTGTTTGGATTTGAGGTATGGGAGGAAATTAATTTGCTGACAGAAGCAAAAATATCATTTCAGTTTGTTCTGGAATTAATTTTTCCTTTTGCTTTATGTCAAAATGAAGACAAATGAGCAAGCATGTATACAAACTCATTTGGAACTAATGAAATAACTTACTCTATTTTGAGAAGTTCTGAGCGGTTAAAAAATACAGCTAATGTCAACATTAGCTGTTGAGACTCTCTAGGAATACAATTCATGTCACCAAAGTTGTTTGCACACCTGCATACTTGATGTACATCCAAAAAAATGCTCAAATGCATTCCTCCTCATTTTAGGGGCATATATATGTATCTACATGATAGAACACACAAACTGTCTCAGTGGACATAATCTGATAGATAAACTCTTTTTATGTCAAGTGTATCTACTCAATGAGAGAAACCGCCTCCATGGTACTTACAGGTGAACAGTCTGCAGCTTCTTTCTCCAAAACAATGTGTTCTCTTTTTTAACAACGCAGTAAAGAATAAGTTATAGACAGGCTGAGTAACAGTTTTCCACAGTAATCTAGCTGGAAACATGCGGCTCAATGAGAGAAAAAGCTAAATTCTACTTCCTGACTTCCCATAAAGCAGACAGCAACACGAGAGAGTGCACCATTTTGAAACTCAGTTTGTGCTTATTTTTGTAACAAATTAGTAATTATATTTTTTTTTGTATAAAAATATCATAGTCAAGAAGTAAATATCACATATTTAAACTGTGACAGAACCTGTATGAATAGTAGCAAAGTCATTTTAAAAAGTGTGACTTTTAAGAAACTATTTTAAGAAAATATTGGTTACCACCAGCATCATGTGGATTTGGAAACTGCCTGGATATTTGGGAATACTAAACAAGTCATAATTCTGAGATATTTTTCTTTATCTTGAAATATACACAATCAGCATCTATTTCATAAGGAAGATGTTAGCTTATTCTTCTACTGTTTTTGATAGTACATGTTAGTAGTGTATGTTTTGAAATTGCTCTAGAAAACAGAGAGAAAGATACAAGATTTATACATGAATAGCTGGAAAAGCGGGTCCAACAGCTGGTATTGTAAAATGGCTTAAATTTCCATATGAAGAACTATATCTTTTGCGGCTAATTTCTACATACAAGAATAAATTGTACTTCACAGCTTTCACAAGAACTCAAAAATTCAGAAGAGACTTCTATATCTTGTTCTGGGTCACCTTGTTTTCTTCTTTTTTCTCTTTTTTATTTTTTACTTGATCTCCAATGTCTTTACTAACTAACATCTGAGGCTTGTTTAAAGCTTGCTGATTGTATTGAATTTGTATTTGCTATGTAATAAGTTGGCACTAAGAAGGATTTTGATCTTTAATCTGGTTCAAGGAATTCTAAGCAGCTCTGATTGCAGCCATAGGCAATACATGCACTAAATGAGACTGAAGGACAAATTAAAATAAATAATGTTTGAGTAAATCACATTGTCCTGGTTAAAAGGATTTTACAATTCCATTTTCCCTTACTTGCAAAGCAGGTTTTAAAGAAATTAACAAGTGCTTTACTTTTTTGATTTCTTTTTCCACACAGAAAAAAACAACGGCATTAAAGGTGGGTTTCTCTTTGTATTACAATAGGTTCAAAACTTTTGGGTAAAAAGTCAAAGATCTGTAAAACATATCACTCTATTTATTTTCATGGTTAGTTGGTCAAAGCTTTCTGAGCTATTACAGTTCATTTGAGTAAAGATGTGGGATGTTTATCCCCCACACACAAGATGTGGGTATTTGGGAGCCCAGGTAGTGTTCTCCTCCATCCTTCCAATGAGGGGGATGGATTCAAGTAGGAGAAAACGGATACTTGACATCAACAACTGCTTGCGCCGCTGGTGTTGGCAGCAAGGTTTTGGATTCTATGACCACAGGTCTCTGATTGATGACCACCAGCTAGTGGAACGTGATGGGATCCACATCACAAGAAGGGCAGGCATGTGTTTGCCAAAAGACTTGCCAATCTC
>VZSG01001075.1:112777-179185 GCA_013398315.1 Nothoprocta pentlandii | reverse complement strand
CTGCCCAGAGGCCGGGCTCCACCTGGGGCTCTGCTCAGACCCCTGCAAGCAGCCTTGAACGCCTTGGTCTGTCTTGCTGGCTCCACAACTGTACTCACAGCCCAATTTGCTCAAGAAAGTTTTGGTTCCCACAGTCGGGACGTGTTCCTCGGTAGCACAATGAGCACACAGGGCAGTTGTGCCCCATGTCCAGGTGTGCATGCCCCCGGCAGAGCCCGTGTGAGCTGGTGGTGACCGGGCAGCCCCTGGGGCGGTGCTGGGCTCCTTCTCCTGTCCTGCCGCGCACCCGGCAGGCGCCCTGTGCTGTGGCCGGGAGCAGCCTTCGTGTGGCCCCTGCTCTGCTGCCCATGGCCCGGCTGCCTCGGGCTGCAGAGGGCAGAGCAGGCTCGTGTGTGTCCTCAGCAGCAGCAGGGAGATGAGGAGGCCGAGAGGAGCTGCTGGGAAGGGGCTGCCCCAAGCAGTGCGCCGAGAGCTCTGGGTGGAATTCTTCAGGACGAGTTGTCCTTCCCTCGTGACATACATAGTTAGGCCTTAGATTGATCCCATCTCTCCAGCTGGGTTCTTTTCCCACCTTCCATCCACAGTTCATTCCTGAGGCTTCTGCAGTCAGGGGCCCATCTGGACTGATGAGATGAGATAAGAGTTATTTGGAGAGATGGAGACCACTAAGACTTTATACACCAGCATTGAAAAGCAACTTAAACTGAGGCCAGGAAGCAATGCAAAACACCTACCCGTCCAGGCACCAGTCTTCTTTATATCTAAATAACTTCATACATTTCTTGAGAACACTCATTTTCTAATTGCTCTTTTAATTTCTTTTCTATTGCTTACTGAATGGATTGTTCAGTAGCCTGAACAAAACTGGCGAGTCACATGTCATCATGCTTTCCCTAGCTTAGAGAATGCGTGGAAAACAAAAATATTTGCTTTTCTTTGATTTTCAGCTTCTGCCCTCCAAGTCGTCAGGTCTAGAGTAATACTGAGTGCTTTTGAAAATCTCCCCAACACATCTCATTTGCATGAATGTTTGTAAACTCAGCGTCAAATTCATGGCAAGGAATATTTCATTTTTTCACAAATGCTTCTATCTAAATATGTGTGCAGATCTAATTACATCATGTTTAGGTTCACGACATGGATTATAATTTTAATAAACCGACATAATTCTTCTAGAAGTCTTGCAGCAACATCTAGACCTTTTTCTTTCTCACAGTCTTTCAGAGGGAGTGTTTTCAAAATTTCCTGCTTAGGCTAGCTAATAATATGTTATAACTAAAGAATAAACCTTTTGTGGTAACTCCTAAGCAGATAGCAGTGTTTATAAACAGAAGTTACAATATGTACTAAATCATTCAAAAAGAAAAAGATCAGACACCCAATAAAGTAAGTGCGTTTTATTGTTGTCTCATTATAAAGGCTTAATTACTCCCAGCAAAGTAGTGTGTGTGTAGATATAAATATTAGATACTTTTTTAAAAAGCCTTCTGGGAAAATGGACAAACCTGCAAATTAAATAAACTGTAAATTCTCCAGTAGTTGTTCAACAGAGCAGTCCCTGTATGCAAATATTTATTGAAGATGATCCCCTTCTGTTACTGATAATGAACTTAATAAATGACCTCAATTTCTCATTGTGGTCCTCATTGCTGGCCTTTTCCAAAGAAACAGAAAATCATACTGATTATGAGAGAAGGTTCAGAAGGCATTTTCTGCAGTGAGGAAGAACTGGCTATTCTAAAGCAAAAAAGGCTGCTGAATTTGTCGGAGAATTGGAGGTCTAGGAAGAAAGGGGGAGCAGTTTAGAAACATCCCAGCTGCAAAGGTGTGAACTCTGCTTTCGCTGTCTCCAGCCAAGGGACTTCCACAAGAAGCTGGGGAGCACAATAACATTTGCAGAAGGTAGATTCTAAAGTGAGGGAAAGGAAGGGGCTGTTCCGTGGAGAGTCCTGGAATGATACATCTTCAATATACGTCTTCGGTGTCCACGGCTGGGGTATACAATAACAAAATCATGGCTCCCATACTTTGAATCTTCAGCTAAACAGTGTCCCATCTCTTCTGCACACTGTCTATGGCAAAGAGGTGGAGCAGGATTGCAATTTAGTAGCTGTCACAACATTCTGATAGACAGGCATTAAGGACTAATTAGTAAAGAAATTTATTACCTGAGATATATCTGTATTCTGATTTTTTTTTTTTTTTTTGAGAACTGAATGGAGAAATTGTAAGTCCTGCATGTAGAAGTCTACCTGATGCTTTTTTTTTCCATACGTGCCTCATATCCTTTAATAAAGGGCGCTTTGCTGATCTATTTTGTGAAAGGAAAGGAACAACTACTACGTTCAAGCTTTTTCTTTGTTAGATGCTAATCTAGGTATCTTCAGTCCGTCTTGCGATATGTAGGAGACTGAAGAGAGCATTACGTGCCTACAAGACATCCATTCTATCATAATATGTAGTTATTATTTAGCCAACCTTTTTTTTGTTTTTGTTTTTAAAGATTACACTAAAAGGACCAAGATAGCAGCAAAACTATACAAATATTTTTCATAGGCTAAATATCCTAGGCTAAAATATCCTAGGAAAGGATCTAGCCTACATTCTCTAAAGCAAGGTCAGCTCTACTGATGGATAGTGTTCGGCTACCCTTTCTTATATATCTGGGTGTAGATTCAGGTACATATGGTTCAGGAATAATGTGTTTTCTTTCTCCAATCATCTCCCAATCTCTAGTTTCTCCTATATATAAGTGTGTAGTTCATATGCAGCCAAGGCAGCTCTTTGAATATTAGATGGCAAGTTGTGATTACAGGACATACAAAACATTTGTTGGAGTAGGCAGCTCTTAAGTAGAATCTGTGCTGAGTGCTCCTCTTCTCTTGGTACTAGATGAAGCATTCAGAACAAAATTGGAAAGTAGCTTTAAAAATTAAAGAATTCACGGTCCCTTTTTTAAGAATAAAGTGGAAAGTATTTCATTGGTTACTCCAGGGAAAAATGAAAAAATACCACAAGATAGTTCTCAACTATGAAAGATGAAGAAATCTGTGAAATCTGGGTTGCAAATCTCAAGACAGTTATAAAATCACCTTTCAAATAAAAGAGCAAGTCCTAGGTTTCTTATGAAAGAAAGCAGACCTCAGGTTTGTTGGCTTTTTCCTTCTTCCTCCAGGAGAATTGTGACTCTCAGTGGAAAACTGTGTGAGTGGAGAAGTGTAGAATGGTAAGAGCTGTGCTAAAGGTTAATACAAAAGTGCTAAGCCTTCTGTGCTTGGATTCAAGCCTGGAAATTGCCTCCTGGCTACATGGATCATTACCAAAGAGAGGTATATTATGGAGGGGATCTTGAGAAAAAAATCTTTTGTTAAAAAAATAAAAAAAAAAAAAAAAGAAAAAAGAGAGTCCTGATATATTTTCCTCCACTCTCCAGTGCGGAGAGTTGCACAATTGTTCCCAAAAGGCATCCTAGCAGGCATAACTGCACACACAAGTATGCACACACTCGCACACAGATGGCTAGCTCTACCTTTGTGAGTAATTCTAGTAACTAGATGACCATACCCCGTGATGGCAGTAGGTCTAATTCTTTTCAGTAGCACATGTTAGGGATCTTGTGTGCCTGTAACATATCCCAAAGCCTGTGTAGAGGTAAGCTTGCCACTAAGTCTGCGTCTAGGCTGAGGTACGAGAACGTGTGAATTCCTGCATCTCTGTCTGCTGTAAACATGCCAAGTGTACTCAAGACTTTCCAACATAAAGAGATGATTAAATCTTCTGTAAGGGAGTCTGAAAGAGCATATCTAAGGGTATAAACCTGGGGTATTGAGAGGTGATCAAAGGTTCATGCAGGATGTTAGCAAAAAGTGACATCCACTACATTTGTCCACTGAGGTCTCTTATGCTTTATTTTCTGTCTGCTGGTCATGGCCAGAGACAATCCCAAACTTGGATAAGTATCAAAGAGTAATCTGATATAGGGCATACTTGTTCTGTTTCTGCCTCACTCCTTCGCAGTTCCAAGAAAGCCACTGTAAGTGGAAAGGATATATTTTTAATTGTGTATTTGTGAAATGCTTTGATAGGAGCAAATTAACTTTGATCTCCATCTGCTAAATGAGAGGCTTTTGCCTGGATCTGTTGCAGAAAGCTCCCTTAAACACTGAGGGTAAAACAAATACAAGGGTGATGGGGGCTATTAATACGTTCAACATCAAAGAGATAGAAACAGAACAGACTCTCAACACAAGGTTAAAGCAAAAAGAACTTCCCAAACTTTAGGAGGGGGAGACTGACTCACTGTGAGAGATGTTCAACAAGACCTCAGTGCAAAAGCTGAAATGATAGTTTCAAGAACAATTGCTGTTGAAAACTGCTTTGCTTTAAGTTGTCTTTCCTCTTTTACTGTGAGACAACGTAAGCTAATGACAAAGCTTCTCTATTACAGATGGATAGAGAGTTGCTTCCTAGCATCAGCTCCATGGTGGTTCATCTACGTAGTAGTTGGTGTTTGTATCCTACCCTTGCTGATCTGCCCAACGGCAGCCAGGTTGCTTATTTACCCATGCGATGTTGCCAGAGTGATTAGCTCCTTCCATTTTCTTCCTTTTTTCCTTTGTTCTTCCTCTTTCTTTCGCCTCCCTCCGGAAAAGTGTGTGTGTTGATGCCACTTACCTTTTAATTGATGCTTCTGGTTAATAGAATTTATATGGAGCTGAGGAAAATGCCTTGGCTGAGGATGCAGTTCAGTTTCAGGAATAGTTAGCGGATGGGTGAACATTTCTTATGAGATCTCTAAATAGATGGAATGTATCATTCAAGGCATGAAATGGAATAGGTAAAAAGCAGGTGCTTTTTCCAAGCTACTTGAAATTGTACATTTTGGATGGGCAATCTTGTAAGAGCTGGACATTTTTAAGGTCTTGTAGAAATATATAGAGAATGACTTCTTTAATGAACTATCTCATGTTTCAGCATGCCTGCACTGAAGTAAAGCCCTTGCTCCATTCAGTCATTGTCTTTCCAGGTAGAATTAAATCAGATGGGATTATTGTATGAATCAGAAATGCACACAAGGGAAATCAATGCTAAACAATGGTTATGGAGAATGTGTAAAGGCTCTTTTAAGCTGGATGAAATTTGTCTTTCATAAGGTGTTTTTTTAATCCTTATTTTTAATTTGACCAAGACTAATATCTGTTTTTTACCCACCTCAGCATCTAATCATTGGTGGTTTTCCAGGAGAATGCTTCTGGCTAGAAGAGAAGAACGATTTCAGGGTGTAACATAGAGTTATGTTCAGAGTGTTTATTAGCTATATATGAGACAATATTTTAAGCCTAAGAATATTTTGTTGTATTTTAGAAATGCCTGCTTAGTGACTTCACGTATTACAATATTACATAGCAATTGCTGTGAGATGGCAATAATAGTATGTTTGTGAAACACTTGGCTCCTATTCAGATCTGCAAATGAGCATGAGAGAAGTGGCATAAGAGATGCTATTTTTCACAGCCTTGTGTGCTCACCCCTACTAGCAACTATGTGATTGTGCTCATATCTATTTAATTATGTTATACTAGAGGAAAGGGAAGTTGTTTGCAGGACAGAAAGAACTGATGGTAACGAGAAAATCAAGTTAGCAGCTGAGATGGTCTAAATCAAAAGCTTTTATTGAAGACTGTGTATTAGGATTGGGGTATTAATGAAGCCTGGTCTTGGATCCATATTGGCAGCAACAAAGTTGTATCAAAATTATACTTCAACCTGGCTTTGTAATGATTTAATATTTCAATTGCTAAGAAAAGAATGGCTCTTCGGGATATTTTATAAATGAAGTGATTCCAGCTGAGGCACCTGCCTCTTCTGTGAACATATGAATTCAGTGTTGCAGATCTTGACCACCTGGAGTGGAGTCCACAATCATCACAAGTGCACCTTGTCTCGATCAACTGCTGAAGTAAGTGATGCTGCTCAGCAGGCGCAGAGGACATCAACCTGGGCATGTGCCTTTGAAACAGCGGATGAATAACTCAGCGTGTCGTGCTCCCGGAGCAGCCTCTCAGCATTTAAGCCTTGCTTGTAAGAAACCTTGAGCCAATTAAGCTAACACAAGCTTTTTAATTTCTTTGCTTAGGCTGATGCAAACCTCAGTGTGCACACTCATGAATCAATGAAAATGCAGGTTATAGCATCTTAGTGTAGCTTCCACTAAAGCTACATATTTCCCTCCCTCCTAAAAAAAAATTAATAAAAAGAGAGAAGTAGGAGGAAACTATTCTTAGCGACTCTTCAGAGCTTCCCTAGGATAGGGCAGGCTGCTCCTGCTTTGGCCATTTCATTTTGCGGCAGCTGCTCTGGCATTTGCTAAGCGTGGAATAAACAGCCAAGATGGATTTTCTAGAGCAGGGAAACTGCTGGCCATGGGAGGTGTAAGGAAAAGCTCAGTTGCTGGGCTACTTAAAATACTGTACTGCTGCTGAGGAATGGAGACATCAGCCACTGATGCTTAGGGAAATCTTTTTATTGAGAAGGGAAAAGAAGTTCTGTGTGATTGTCCACTCTGAAGACTTTCTCCTTCCATGATGCTCATCAGGCAGCCAACATTGCTGAACCTCCAGCCTTGCAGACAGCTGCAGTCTGCAGCAGTTCTTTCTGGAAGTTCATGAGGAGACCTGCTCGTGCCATGCAGCTTCCTGGCTCATGCTTTCTCGGCGAAGCACAGCAGCTTGTGGCTGTGTGACTGTCTTTGTGCTGCAGACACTGAGCTGCGGCAAGCTTTGGTCCATTCAGGGATGGTCATGGTGACCCATGTGGGAGTAGGACCTTGCTCTATGCTGCTCCAAAGGCAGTGACGCTTACCCAGGGCTGTATGTGTAATAATCTGGTCAGTGGCCTGTCTGCTCTGCCAGTCCTCAATGCATTCCTTGTTGTCCCACCACACCAGAGACTACCAGAAGATGTAGATACTCTCTACTCAGGTGGAACGTCAGCCTTGCCTTAGGAAGAGCTATCTGGGGATTACCATTTTTTCCTCTGACTTTACTGCTTTTACCTTGAGTGTCTTCAGCAAATAAGTTCAGCTTTGATTCAGTGACTCTACCCTCATGAGATTTGCTGCGTGTAAAGGAGGAAACAAGCCTTTCTTCTCTCTCTGTCACACTCCATTGACTTCAGTGTTCCTGCGTGGAGTTTCCCTCTCAGTCACCATGGCCCATCGACTCTGCACATCACATGAGTTCTTACGAGCAACTTAGGGAGAGAAACAAGTGTTTTAGAATTCAGAACAAGGCTGTGATTCGTCCTGGAAAGAAGGAAAAAGGAAAACTTTCTTGCTGCACCTTCAACCTGCAGAGGATACAGCAATTCTCTCTTCACCTTCGTCAACTAAAGCAATGGGAAAGCTGGGTCTAACAAACTACCAGACTACTCACTCTAATTCCAGTTTCTTTTTTCCTTTGTTTTCTGGGTTTTGTTTGTTGTAGTTAACAACTAAGGCTTTCTGAGATGAATAAATGCAACTACGCCAAATTAAATAGCCTTTAAGCAATGACTGGCAGTGCCATGCGGCTCTCATTGCTTACTTTTCTGTCTGTGTCCAAAAGCCTGTCAAACCCTGGGGCTTAGCACTAGTAAAACTGGGTAAGTGAGGAGTAAGACCAGAGAAGATGGTGCATACAGAAGGGATCATTGCTCAAATGTCTTCCTCTGCTATGAAAGAAGAGGTATGAGAGGACTGAGAGGTATGAGAGGTTTTCTCTGAAAAGAAATTTCTTATGGCAAGCTTTTGTCTAAATATCTCATGCTTATCTGCATGAGTCCTAGTGTCTTACAGCTCTGCAAGTTTATTCTTTTACAGTTATATCATTTTTCAGGAGCCTTTTTTATCTCCTTATTAATGTTAGGTACATAAATAATCACTGTGGAAAAGGACACTGAGTACACATCAGTGACCAGTCTTGGATTTCATTGATGTCTCAAGGGCAGAAACCTTTCACAGCTGTGTAGTGTCCACTTGCTGCTTCAGACCCTTAGCTATGCGGTTTGATAGCGAACATTTAATAATGACTGTAAGCCTCTAATAAGTAAGGCTGTGATCCTACAAAAATATATTTGTTTTCTTCAACTGTGCTAAAGAGGATGTCCTCGTTTTTTTGTGACTAACGTCTCAGGCACAAATAAATGGCTTAACAAGTTGTGATGTGTGAACTGAGCTGCCGTAAGAGCCCACGTGCAAGCTAAAAGCACAAGGTGATAGTTGCTGTAGCACAGCTGATGCACCATTGCTTGTAACTTGCCTGTGCACCTGCTCCCAAGGCAAATAGTCAAGTGCTTCCTTGAGATGTCCTTGATAGAAGAGACAAGTAGGATAAAAAAAAAAAAAAAAAATAGTTCTGCATGTCAGATGCCTTGATTAAGAGATGCCTTCACTGCTTGAAGGCTGGATTTGGTTCTTGGAATGTGCCGAGTAACCTTGAGGCAGTGGGTGAGCAATATGGATTTTCTCAACTGGATTTCAGTGGCACAGGGTGTATGGGAGCTGGTGTGTAAGGATGCACTGGATGGAGGTTGCCAGCTGCCTCCCCAGCTGTGAATCCTCTGCTACTCAGCAGGAGCAGGGATGGATAGATAGAAAAGAAACCAGAGAAAAAGATAGAGAGGATTAAAACCAGACTTTTTAAAGACTAATTACTGCTTTCTGACTGTGTTTTAAGCTTCACTGAGATGGCACGTCATTCTCAATCCATGTGTTCCCTCTCAATCCTCTGCAAGTCCTTTTACAGAGATGGAAATTATTTTAAAGTTGAGACCATATCTGCATGTGGTGAAGGGGAGAAACTCCGTCCAGGGGATGATAGCCAGTGTTTCCCAGAGCTAGGCTGGAGTTTAGCTTATTCTGCCCCATAAAAAGGAAATATGGGGTTTCTTAAAGAAAACTAACTGTTTGCATTCCAGAAGATCCTTCTTCTATGCACAGAACCGAAGCAATAAGACTGCAGATGAAAACGGACACGGTCGTGCAGAGTTGTGACTTTAGGACCTTTATCACGGAACAATCAAGCCGGTGTCTTTTATACTGATATCATATTTATATTATTTTTCACTCCCTCTCCCCGCTTTTCCTTAATTGGATGTCAGCCACATGACAAGGTTATTCTGTTAGACAAGCTGGCAAATGACAATGACAGGATTATAATTAAGTGCCAGGACATGCAGCCAACACAATTACCATGCTGTTATTACGCTGGATGATGTGCTAAAGAAGCTCATAAAAATGCTGTAAAGAATATAAATCATGGGACTTGTATACAGCTGGGGAAGAAAATGCTTTCTCCCCTTTTTAATAGCTAATGTCCAAGCAGTGTTAGATAACTCTAATGAAAGCTGTTTTCTTACAGTGACAGCTTTTTTACTTTCAAACAGTTGTAGGGGAAAGCAGGGTGTGTGATCAGCTTCTGTGCTTGGTGCTGCATAGCTTAATAATTTTTATGATGAGATTATTCCCTCCATATTCAGCCATTGCTTTCCTTTGCTTTTGCACTATTGTCATATTAGGCCAAGTCTAACCAGCTGTCAGGCTTCCACAGACTTTGTTGAAGTTTCTATCACTTCTGGCAAGTGTTGTCCTGTTCTGATGACTTTCTTGGTTGTTTTCTTGGGAAATTGTTAAACTGAAGCAGGACCAATACTTCTCACAGAAGGCAGAAGCCCCAGGGAAAGATGCCAGTTGCATAAACATTGATTAATAGTATATGCCTCTCTGTCTTTTATTCTCCAGATTATTAGTGAATTAGAGATTGCTGTGTGTCAATGTTTATCTTGAGTCAAAAAGTTTTGACATTAAGTTTAGCAGAGAAGTTGATCTGTTACTCAGTTTAGCAGATGCAACAGTCAGTTCTTTGCCTTCATAGATTGTGAGGCTAGAATTGAATGTCTATATTTAAAAAAAAACCAAACTCCCCAAAGATTGGTCAAGAAGAACTCTGATGCTTTCTGCAGACAAAGGCAGTGCTGGAATCATAATGCTTCACTAAATTGCTGCTTCGATAGTATTTTGTGCCGGACCATCTTCTTTCTAGAAAACTACCATTCTGACATTATCCGAAAAGAGAACACACTTTTAGAATGTTTTAATTGAAAAGCATTCTGTTGTACTCTACAAAAATAACATTTCAAATGGCCAAGTTTAATGTTTGAAATCCTAAATTTTCTCTTTTGATTTTTGATCTAAACATTTTGATAATCACAATACATTTTGATAATCACCGACAGCTTCAGTGTGAATGAGAGAGTGTCAAAACTATAGACTTGTTCCCAAACTCTGCCAAAGACCTGCACCTTTTGAGCTGTTTTGCAGGCCTGGGCCTTGGGTCCTTTCGACTATTCATCTTATTGAAATGAAGTAAAAACCAAAGAAAAAATAAAAGGAGCTTCTGCCAAGCCTATGTGTGAACAAATTTTGAAGTGTTGTCCCGGCCAACCTGATTTATAGCCCCGGTAGTTGATAATTAGCATGGCTGTTTAAAACTGCAGTTCTGCCTAAGCTCAGGTCCATGGAGTTTCATCCGATAATCTCTTCAGCCAACAGCAGTCCCTCTTGCTCTTTGGATACCCGGTGTGCACTTGGGGAGCACAACCTGAGAGGGCTCTCACAGGCAGAGGAGCTTGTGGGGCTGCAACAGATACGAAGCCTCCATCTGCTTTGGCCCTGGGCACACAACAGTATTTATCTGCAAGCTGCCCTTGTGACATAGGCTTGCCCGAGGCAACTGCTAAATCCCTCTGCGATAAAGCCTTGCTAAAGGCCATTGGTAAATCCAGCTGGAGTCAACATGGCCTTTTCTTGCTGGATATTCTTATCACACTCAGCCTTACGTAATGGAAAGAACTACAGAGACAACAGGACTTCAGTTTACTTATTATTATTTCGTAAACAAATAGTTTAGCATCTGGTTTTCCCCTCTGTGCTGGAGCAAGAGTATTTAATTTATGTTTTTGGAGTGACTTGGGTGAAAACAAACACTATCCAATAACGCAGTATCTGTAGACTAGCAGTGCAATTCACTGCATCTATGCTGCAGGAGTGCTAAAAACTGATATATACCTAGGTTCACATGAAATATTCCAGTGGGTGTCTGTGAAGTACAACTTCTGTGAGAGTGTCAGCAGCTGCATTCATCTCTTCACAGATTTTCCACTCCCTAGCTCTTGGAAAGAAAAATGTGATTAAATGAGAATTTCCATCTTCTCTTATTTTCCTCTTCCCTAGAAGAGACTGTCAAGTCTTCATGTTGCCTCTTGATTTGAGGTCAGAGGCATGAACTTTGCTTGAAAATTCTACATTATTATTATTATTTTGCCTTTTTTTTTTTAATTTTTAGACAATCTACAGATTTTGCAGGAAGAAGGCGGCCTGACTTAGGCTTTCTTGGCGCTTGCAGTGGACAGATGCTATGCAGGATCCTTTCCCCTTGGCTATGTGCTCAAGTCTCATTGATGAGTCCATGTGGCCGTGGAGACTGCTGTGCTGCATTCAGATGTCTCCTGCGATTGTGAAGGGCTCAGCTCACCTTTCCCAGAGCCTCTGCCTGCTATCTGTGCCACACAGCAAAGAACAAAGCGAGCAGTGATGAAAGCAAGGAAGATCACTGCGTTTTATTCAAACAGGCTAGTTGAAAGCTTTTGTCAAATATTTTCTGTTGAGGTAGAGTTGGGAAATGTCTGGAGGTGCGCTGCATCGACTCAACGTACCTGGCAGATATGTCAGCTACCCTTATTTTCAACATGTCATTCACCTTGGAAACATTAAGCATGAAAGGCAAGGGATCTTGTAAAGATTTACAGTACTGGGGGAGCAGAGTCTACCTTGAAAACATTGAGGGAGTTTTCACATCCCCTGGCACTAGCTGAGTCTGAGAATATTTGCTAATTCCAGTGTCCACTATTACAGAAATAGTAGTAAGACAAGTGATGCCAGAGGGACTCAGTGTTTGCCTTGCCAGCCAGAGTGAACTCAGTGTAACAGATTTTTGAGTTGATTTATTTTAGTGAGAAATATAGGAAGATAGAGAGTTGATTCTTACTGTGGCTTCAGTTTTACATCCATGACACTGCACTGCTTTTGATGTTGGAGAAGAATCAGAAAATCATGGTTAAGACTCCCCTTCCTTCCTCCCTTCCTCCCTTCCTCCCTTCCTCCCTTCCTCCCTTCCCCACAAAGATACTGAAAAAGCCCCATGAAATGTATCCCTTTAACTACAGTAGTAGGCTGGAAAACTGAATTCAGAAGAGAGAAGGAAGGAACTCCCTTGAGACACAGTGGGCTAGGCTGTCACCCTGTTGACAGAAGGTACAGCTGGAAAGACGAAAATATTGTTTCTCAGAGAGTCACCTCACAGCTGCCTAGGGATAGTAGTGGCCCTGGTACAGGAGAAAAATAGAAAAGGGTTTTGAGGAAGGGAAGGGGGGAAACAGTAAGGAATGGATAGGAAAATTGTCCTTCCATGGTCCAGACCTTTGAGAGAGTGGATGGTGGTATACTCAGCCTAAAGAGGCCACTGCGGCACTGTTTTCAAAGAGGAGAGAAAGCTGGAGTCCCATTGAGGGTCAGATAAAGAAAAAGGTAGAATAATTATTTGTGGCTTTCAAATTGGAAAATGAGACGGATCTGCTGCTGATCATCAAGACCTGCTGCTTTGAGAGGTCTACGTTGCAGTGGCTTAGATTACATGAAGAACAGACAGCCGTATGATGGCAAAAGTGGTGGTGATTTCTCCACGTAGGCTGTGCCTGGCTTGACTGTGTTCAGAGCTGGCTGTGGTAGAGCTCCAACATGGAAAATTTGTGCCACATGCTGTGAGCATTCGAAGGGTACTGTGACTGGTCTCCTCAGCGGAGGAGATGCAATCTAGTGCAGCAGATACTGAGATTTGGGCCTACTGGAGCATGATGCAGTTTTGACCAGCTGGTAGAGTTTGCAGTGAGTGCAAAGCTCTAGGTGGTATGAGCTGTGGTGGTATGACGGGGTAGATGTCATATAATGACTAGCCCTTGCATTGATCTCTTCTGGAGAACGCATGCCTGATCTGAGTGTATGCAGTGGAAGAATGTGAAGAAATGTGATTTATTTGCATTTAGAGAACTTGCAGCATGTCCAGTCTTTGTCTTCTGGCAGCATTTTTATTTTTCAAGGTTTGCTGTAAATGGTGAGATAGTTCTACCTACCTGCTCAGAACTGTTCCTGTTTCTCCTTGTCTCCTTTATTTGTGCCCTGCTCAAGATGTCTTCAAGAACCACAGTTTCCCTCATCTGCAGACATGTGAAGATCTTATGAGGGTGCATGCTAAGATGCTGGATGTCAATAAGCTGCCATGGTGATGGAGTACAGAACTGGCCTGGGTGTCTACAGCAAATAAATAGTGCTTGCATAGCCTCTGAAGAGCAGATCAGTCAGCCTCTTTCCTTTGTCATGCCTGACATGTGTCTAAGTTTTAAAGACAGATCTCTCTTAAAGCAATTTAGAGGCCATCACGGAATGTTAATTGTTTAAAAAGCAGCAGATGGAGAAGTAAGCCCTCTGTACACCTCATTTTAGACTTCCCTTAAAACTGAAGCAGAGGAATTTACTAAAATCTTGTGTATATCAATGAAAGTGCATGTAGTACGGTGAAATTGAGAAAATCCAGAGAGTTGTCTTTTCTTCTGGTTGTCAATAATTTACCTTGTGGTTATGCTTAGAGGATCTCTCTGGGGACAGACTTCACAAGGTGATTCACAAGAAGATCAGACCAATCTCACATGGACTTCTATTCTGATTTAAAGGCCAAACAAACTGCTTCAAAGCAAAGTATGAGAAGCCTATGGAAGCAGGTGTGGAAGATCTTATTACATCACTTGATCTTTAATGATTAACTAGTAGTTTTCAAGCCAATGAACAAAGTTTAATACATGTGCTACAATATTGTTGCTGTAATTGAAATCTCTGGGTATTCTCTATTGAAGTAAATGTCAAGAGCCCTCTTAAGTTTTTTCTCTCTTGCAGAACTGTTGACTGTGCTTGAACTCATTTATGTAGATGTAGAAAAGTATGCTCTGAGTTACTTTTCTATTTCTTACCTTCCCACCTTAGATTTTCTGGACTGTTTTCTTTTGTTTGCATTAATCAGCAAAAATAACTGATTTAAATATAAAGTAACTGATATATGTATATCAGCAAAAATAAATGATCAGCACTCAACCATTTCTTGCTTTATATAAAATTCGTTAAAATTTGTGTCTACGTTTTTGAGCAATTATACATTTTTTCCTGATTCATCATGAGCGTTTTCATGGTCTTTTATTGTTCTGTTTATTGTACAGTTATTGTGCCAGCTCTGTAGTCAATGTTTTGAACTGGGATGACCACTATGGCTATAGTATTCCAATTAGACGTTAATATCAGTGTGTCCAAAGACATTATTAATTGCCTTGAGAGACTTAACTGGTGTTTCTGTCTCGTCTGTTTTATTCTGACTCCAGAAGACTTCCTCCATTCTGGAACATTTGCATTAAATCATTTTCTCCTATATAATTCATCTTTATTCTAAATACTGAAACCTCTTCACTTTCCCCTATTCAGAAGTTCAGAAGCTAAATTAGCGAAGCCACAGTATTATTGTTCTCTCATGGTAAAACTGAGCTACAGAAGAACAGTTGCAGTGGGCACAAGCTCTGTCCATTGAAGAACCCACCCATGCTAAGCTGTCAAACGCTATGTACCCACATAGGAGAAAATTATATATCCTCATCCTGGAACAATCCTAGCAAAGGGGTGGGAAGAACAGAAAAAAAAGCATGGCATGATTCCTGTGCAAGCTTATATAAAAGCAAGAGATCAGTGCTGCAAGAATGGGGGAAGCATTTGTTTCATTCTGCATTTCACTCTCAGCATATGCATAGTCCTGCTGGAGAATTTGCTGGCCTGAGCTGAGTTCAACACTGGGAATCTGGTGCCTGAAGGAGGATGGCAAGAATGTAGTAAGGCTCACAGATGTCTGTCATGAGGGTATCCGAAACTGCTGTACTTCTCCAGGAATGACTGTGGTTCCTGAGCACCTAGCTTTGAGTAGGAACTCATTTTGCCTGTCATATTCCACCCTGGTTCCTTACCATTGTGCTTCTGAAATATGTAAGTTTGTATATTAGACACTGTGTTTCATTGCTCCCTGTATTCCCTGTTGTTTCACACAGACTGAATCCTCTCACCATCATGACCTTCTTTCGATTTTGTGCTCTAATTTCTATTGAGCATCAAGCTGTGAAATGGCAGGAGAGGAGTGGAAGAGGACCAGCAGTCAATTCATTTTGAGTCCCACCCACCCTGCTAAACTAGATCATCTCTAAATCATCTAAATCTAGATGATTTAGACTAGATCATCTAAATCATCTCAGATGGGCTTTATCAGGTTCTTAAAAACTCACTATTTTTTTCCAAAGTGTTCCAGTCCTTTGCAGAAGTCAATGAGGTTTTTATTTTTATTTTTTTTTTTTTTTCACTTTTAAGACTAGAAATGCCTAGGAAGGATTTAGTTGCTAAGCTGGGACTGAGAAGGCACAAGAGTGGCTCTGCTTAAAAGTGATGTATTGTCCCTCCCCTCCCCAGAACGAAGCTCTCATGCCTGCATATACACAGGGTTTGTGCCCAAGAACTTCCTGTTCTGCCTTCCGAAGAATCTTTCTCTGACCTGCAGCAAGACCTCAACTCGTGGCTCTTGCTTGGCTTTCCTCTTCCCTGTTTTGACAGCTGTAATTCTATCTCTTTTATAAGGGCAAAATAGACAGTCAGGAGGATCAAGCATCATTATTCTGTCACCCTCAGTCATAAAGAATAGTGTAAGTTGGACCAGGAAGTTGACTGGGGTCTGATTTTGAAGGAACATGATTTTCCCTAGTTGCAGAATCCATATTTAAGAGGAAAAAAGATGCTAGGTAGACTTGGAAAACTCTGTCTTTTGCAGTGCTTCAGTTGCTCAGTTTTGGAATATAAACAACTCAGCCATATGAAAGGAGCTGCCTATTCCTGTAGGTCTTTAGAGTGCTAGGACTACTGGGACAAATTAACATAATGGGATAAAAATGGGTATGCAAGAAGATTGGTTTTGACAGATCTGTTTGTAGATAGGCTGGGTGGTTGGAAATACTTCTTCTTTATACAGCCATGCTCTCTGTGATGCAGATAGTCAGCTCTTCAAGGCTGCACTGGGAAAGGGTAAAGCTGACGTTAAAGTCTTCTAAAAAGCCTCCCAATGCACTCCGTTAGCTGAAGTTCTGTTGAGATACTGACATGTTAATTGTGTGCCCAAAAACCTGAGAGTTTTCGATCAAGACAAATGGAATATATTCTTTCCTTGCTTTACTGACAGCATCCATTTCAATTTGGAGCAGATGCACTACTTTTTTTCAGATACTGTCTATCAAATGTGAGTACATTTTTTGAACCACTTCAGAAAAATCAAAATGTTTAATCTAGAAAGACTTGAAACATAACATCAAATCATCCATTGCTTCCCCCTCCACGCTTCTTTCTTTCTTTCTTACAGGACTGACTGATGATGCAATGCAAATCCTTGTAGTTTTAATTACTGTAAAAGAGGGTTTTTTTGGTAAGAAAATTAGTTCCTCACAAATATTAACCTTTCATTCTTTGCTTGTAGCCATTTGTGACAAGCTCATACTGACTTGTACATTACTGGCTGTGCCATTCTTGTCACATCTACCTTATTAGATTAATTGATGAAGTTAATCATTAAAGAAATCTAATAACTTTTACATAGGTCATATGGTGGTGCACATGCTGAAACCAAAGAGCCACCAACTACGGTGCTGTACCCTGGATTCTGTCTTGATTCTGCTTTGCAGTTTTCCATCTTCTCATGCCATCAAGCTTTTGTGTGTTTTTGCTGGATGTGGGTCTATTCCAGTCTGATAGTTCCTAAGGTTTTTCACTTTTACCTGCTTTCTTAGGTAAAAGAAGGAAGTATAAGACTCCTCCCTGTGCCCATCATAGACTAAACTGACTGCATGAATCCCTCCACTCTCCATTTTAATAGCTGAGGTCTACTCACATCTGTTTACATCTGGTATTAGAAAGATTCAATATTTTATAAATCATTCTTTTATCTTTAATGTGTCACATTCTTGATGTTCATAAATATGTCAAATTTCTTCTTGTTTCCTGAGTTTAAAGCCTTGGATATCATGTAAGTGAGAGTCCCACAGAGTTCTTAACAGGTGGAGAAGGTGGTCTCCTGAGATTGGCACTCAGCGTGATAATGATGCGCTGATGTTTTCCATGTTCCTGTGTTGGAAAACAGCTAAGACAAGTCCTTGCTCTCTCTTTCCTAGAACTCTCAGGACTCCAGTTTACCTGCAGCTTAGTTCCTCCTGCTCATTCCTTTTCTAAAGTAAATTTGTGTCTGTGTTCTCTCTTCGTAGGATTGGAAAATTATCACTCCCGTTATCATTCCCTGCTTTGTGAATCTCTGCCAAGTCCACACTAGCTCTTCAGAGAGGCTTGGTGGTATAGCAGGTCAGGTCTTGATTAAGTCAAGCCTTTGGACTGTTCTGTTTAGTAATGTTTGCTATTCGTTACATACACTAAATTCTTATTGGCCTTAGAACCAAAGATATGAATGGCTAAAAGGTTGTCATCCTTAGAGCCTGATGTGGTAGGGTTCTGAGCATGCTGAAATCCATGCTGTAGACCAGATCTCTATGAAACAGGGACTAAATGCGTATAATATTGAAGGAGGAGTAGCATTCTTCAGCCTGTGCTCATTTTGGTTCTTGATACATCCCCTGCAAACATGTGCCCTTTCCTAAGCAATCTTGTCACTCTGCTGCATCACCCATGAAAGGTGAAGTGGTATGAGGGAAATGCTACCACATTCAGAGATGTCTGGGCTTTCTGCTTCATTAAAGTCCATTACATTTGCACCCGTTATTATAGCATGCAAATTCCTTGGCTATAAAGAGAGAGGAAAATGCACATATTTTTCTTTTCATAATCATTTTTGTTAGTCATAGGGCAATTGGAATAATGCTTTCTCTTTCACATGAAAACAAAGACATAAAAATAGCTCTTTAAAGCCTACAACAGTGACAAGAAGCTCTTTAAATAAAACCCGCAAAATACTCAAACTTGCTGCTTCAAATAGATTCACTGCCTCCACTTTTCTCCAGAAGATGCTTTTAACAGATCCAAAACTAAAGGGCATTTAATCAGAAAACCTTTTGTGATACTTTTCTAACAACTGGCCGAAGTACCTTAGCTAAAATCAAATGTCTCTATGAGTGTAAGTACACATAATTTCCACTGTAGTTTTCACTTGAAGCAGTCATCTTCCTTTTTTGTCACTGCTGTTAAATCACTGCTGCATTTCCTTGCAGAGAAGTCTGCTTATTGCTGATAGATGAAGTGATTCTTAATAATACACCGTTCATGTTTTTCTTTAAGGAAGGTCCCTTACTTGAAGTGTGAAGTTTAACTTAAAAAAAAAAAAAAAAAAAAAAAAAACCCCACCTCACATGCAGATGAAACAGGACAAAAATCTCAGGATTTAGCTGTTGTGATGAAATTAATATATTCCATCACACTGTGTGGCTGCTGATCCCTGCAGACTAGATATCCTTGTGGTTCTCAAGCAGAAGAGTGAGCATCTCATGGATGTAGCCTCCAGGAAGGCAAGGCATAATAGAGTTCTCATTTCAGAAATATGGGCTGAATAAGGCTGCATCCTTGATTCACCATCAAGCATTCTGGTATCAACAGAGCCATGACTTTATTGGCCTTCTGTAATTTGAAGGTGAGCCTAACCTGTGACAGTCCCACCGATACTCATGTGGGTGATATGCATTGCAGTTTCATGTTTTCTATTGGTTATGTATGGAAAACAGTAAAACTGATTCCCACTGTCTAGAAGAGAGTTCAGGCAAAATTAAAAAACAAAAACCAATAAAACACCTGACAGGATGATGACATCAGACAGTTCTGTTCTTTGTGGTAATGGTTTGGCTTCTGCTCGCAGATGGTACCAACCTTTAGAAGTGGCTGTATTCAGGCAAACATTCCCCTTTACTTACTTCTGCATTTTTTTGTGTGTAGAAATAGAAATGCTAAAAGGGTCCTCCCCATATACCTCAGACCTTGACCAATACTACTCTTCTGAAAGACTCAGTTCCCACTGATTTCAGTAGGGTGGTGTCTGGCCTAGGTTCTCATCGAGGTTCCAGGAGGCCAAGTGTTTGTAACCTCCTGGTCCTCTGCCCCAGCAAAAAGTGTTTACTAGTTGCTTAGTAGAACATGCATCCTGGGTAGAGAGACCTGGATGGCTCATATTTACCTCTTACCAAAAAAGAAAAGAAAAAAGAAGAAATAAAACAGAAAGCTAATATGGAAATCATAATTTCTACTTGCATAATGTCTATTTGCAGAAGGCTGCACTGGTAGGAAAAGGATGAAGATGCTGATACAATAATAAATTTAACAGAAGGGAGATTTTCCACTTGCATCTCCTAGTCTGTAAGGGGGTTTTGGCTGTGTAAACAGCATGACAGAGTCCCTGAAGATTAGCCAAGCATCCTTGATATCAAAACTGGATTCTTACTCTGTCCTATGGCACTCACAGGGTGTGCAGGATGAAGATGTTCTGGGTAATGCCTGCTTGCCTCTAGGAGAACCACATTTTCCTACCCATCACAGGAGAGGTGTGGTGGCCTGGGCAGGGACACAAACCAGAGTTCAGAACAAAGCTGAAACTGTTTTATAGAACTACGTAGGAGCTAGGCAGAACCTCTTGTCTCTCCTTGCCTTCCTCTCATTATTTTCTGAAGAAATCCCCAGGCAGAAATGTCTTTTCACACGTATGCCTTGGCCTGCTGAGTGAATAGGTGAATCTGGGCCTGTCTTTCATTGCTGCACTACTGCATGTAAGTGACTGAAGAGTAGAGCCAAGTGATCCCTTATCCTATCAAGACACAGGCTTGGGGACATTACTTGCAAGTCGAGTGTGTTAGAATTCAATGTGCTGGGTAGGAATGGTTGGGAAGACACCTCCACGTCTCAGTTATCATGACTTAGCATGAGGGCAAAACCTGCTTTTCTTATCCCCACCTTTCCTGTGTGCTTCTATTCTGCTTCAGGAAATATGGTAACTCTGGGCATTCTGGTACAGATGTTGTGCCTGACTAGGTACATGCTTTACCTAGTTGTGAGAGAGACACAGGAAGCTTATGAAGCAGAATGGTTTTATGCATTTAACTATCAAAGTCTTCCCCATGTTGCCTCAACAGAGCAGAGAACAGACCAGTGTCTCCAAACTCCCAGTCTATTCCTGCAGCAATTTATGCCTCCCCAGAATTTGTTCATTTTAAAAATACCCTTTAAAGCATTTCTCAGGAAAAGCCTTTCTGTCTGGAAAGACTATTGGAGAAAGAGTGGGCGTGTTTATTTCATTTTAGCTGTGCCTAGAAATCTGCTACTTGCTCGGTGGAGACTTTTTGCCTCCCACTGTGCTGTAAAACAAAGGCAATGTGCTTCTCATTGAGAGCTCTTTAGTATGTTGGAGAAGACAAGTGCACTAGAAAGTCCATTGCTCTGCCCTTAGTTTTGGCCTCTCTAGAGAGGTTTCATGTTCACATGGGTTTTGCTTGTGCAACTCCCTTCCTGAGGTCAAATCTAAGGTTGCATAGCTTTAACTGTCTTCTGAAAAATGTAGATTTAGGATTCTTTTTGTTCATTGGCAATTTTTATTCTTTCAGTACTACCATAAGTTCCATTAACCTGGAGTTAACCTAAGGTTATGCCTGTGGATGAGCGTAATAAAATACACTGCCTTGACTATGGAAAGTATTTCTTTCATGCTGCTTGAGAAGGTTCATAAAGCTGTGATAAACGATGCCTAAGTTTAGCTCTTCTTCAACATTCTGCCGAGAGCAGAATCAAAACCTCTTTTGGACCTTTTCTTTAGTGTGCCACTGTCACAGCAAGACATAGAATGATCAGACCTAGCAACTCTGCTTATTTTAATCCAGCAACAGCTGAATTGTCTGTAGTCCCCTTGCAAATGTGCGTAACATGATGCTCACATAAGTAATGGCCTGAATCACTCTGCAGTTCTGTGGAACATGCTACTCCATGTATGGAGAGCAGCTGGCAGTGTAAAGAAAGCTGGGTAGCCTGAGAAATGCTGCACAAGCATATGAGTAGTTAGAGCTGGGTGCTGTGAAAGGCTGTACAAGCTGGACTGTGGTTGTTAGACAGGGAGAGGAAAGAGGGAAAAAAGAGGGAGGAAATGCAGACAAGGGAGAAAAAGGGAAATGTGCCTCATCTGTACTTGAGCAGATCCACTTTAGTCCCGAGGCTAATGTTTCATCATTGGTCTTACAGGAAAACTTCTGGGTCTGTCACGCATTTCCAGTGGGTGCCTGCTTCCCCGAATATGTTCCTCCATGTGCTCTGAATCTGCCTCCTTTCAGCACAAATCATTTGCAGGTAACTCTCATTCCCAGAAGCTATACCCTCCAGACTTCTTGCTGTTTAAAAGGAATCCTTGTGTTGACTCTCAACATTTGAAACTGAGCAAATGCATGTTGAAATCACAGTCATTGTGTGGGATGTGAAAAAGACCTGCCAGCTCCCAAAAGCATCCTCACCTAAGTAGGTCACTCTTTTCACTACATTATATGAAAGGGGTCGTACGTAGTCAAAGGGGAGCATGCAATGAGGTGAGATTGCTGCTCTCTTGAATGGGGTAGGAGATAACCTAAAAGACAGCTGGATTGATGTCTAAATCGTGTCTGGGCATCTACCAACAGACAGGGAACCCTGCTCCCAGTCTAGAATTGAGCAGAGACAAAATGACAACATCAGATCTGACCGAGCCAACGGATATGGGACAAGTGCTCATATACATACATGTTGTCTTAGCACTGAGCTGACCAAGTTATACATTTCATACAGACTTTTTCACCCCTCTCTCTTTATATCGCACCTTTCCCAGCAATGATTTTCCTGCAGGTAATGATATGAGAAGGTAGCAACCAAAAACAGCCCCAAAGCTGTTTATTAATTTCTTTAAATTAGCTGAAAGTGTTTAAAAATGAATCCTAAGTGACTTCCTTTTTAGTTTGCATTTCACATGGTCTTGCATAGTTTGGTTCTGCTGGGCAGCCCAAGAGTGGAAATGACAAGAGCCATTGTGTGGTTTAGTTTATTGTTTCAGTAAAGCTATGATAGGTTTGAGATAAAAGCACACACTTAGCTTTGCATTAGTCTTTGTGATTCATGTGTAAAGATCTAACACAAATTCTGGATGAGCATCTTAGATGTGGAGCAGTTGAGCAAACTGGGATTTTCTCATAAATAATGGACAGGCTTCCAGGTGCAAAGAGTTGAGTCTCTAAGAGTATGTCCTAATTCCATCTTCTGATGCAGCATAAAGCTTGGCTCAGATGACTGTGTTTTTGAACTTATCATCAATACTGTTCTGAAAGGATAGCCCTTATTCAGCATGAGTGAATTTGCCCATTCCTCCCCATTGCTGTATTTCCAGGACTGCCACTATTTCCAGCACATTTTCTTCAATAACCGCATTTCCTGTGGCTAAGAAGACTCAATTGCAAGTCATGTGTGTTACCATTTGACTACTCATTTATCCGGTTTACAATTTGTAACAATGACAGGTAATTTAAATAGTGTATGTAACGTAAAAAGTCCTAGTACTGATTTAGTGGCCTTATTATTACCCTGTCAGCAAAATTAATGTTATATTTGCACAAAGCACCGGCTCAGTCTTCCTATCTGCAGAAACAAGGAGGTTGGGATATAGTCTGAGATGTCCTGGCAACTGAGAAGTATATTGTGTGCCAGCACCTGTCGCTGTAGTGAGCAGAACACCCATTTTCCAAGATTGCCTTGCCTTAGAAATAGCACATCCTAATTACCAAGTTAGAAGGACAACAACCGAGTGACAGACAGACTTAAGTGCGAATTCACAGGCACAATTCACCCAGCAAATGGCTGCTTTCCAATAATGTGTGTGAAATTTTAGGTTTGAATGGGGTTTGGCAAGTAATAGAGAAGAACAGGAAGTAAAATATTATCAACAAGCTATGCAATAACAGAAACAGCTCTTTTTCTATTTTATGAGAAGAGAAAGTAGAGTCCTGCATTTCCCACTTTTTCTGCATCTTGCATTCCAATATCATCAGCTATAAATTCTTGGAGAGCAAGAAGAGCCCTGCAAGGGAAGGCAAGCAACGAGTTTAGCATGACAAAACAAGAAGAGGGCAGATAAGTTCACAGTGATGGGGCAAGCTCATGGTCCAGCCATGAAGGCATGTCAGGACAGTGTGGAAGGCAACGCAGAGGATGCCTGTGCTTAGCTCAGGCAGTGATCTCAGGAAATGACTTGAGCTTAATTGCAGATCCTGAGCACAGCAGGTAGTCCCAGTGAGGCTTTGCACAGCTCTTTTCCAGCAGTTGTAGCTCTGATGCAGGGTTACAGCTGCAGCATAGCAGAGATGGTGGCATTGACTTGCAGTGGGTCCGAGATAGGTGTAAATTTAAATGTCTCTGCAAAGCAGAAGAGCATCCTGTTCTGCGTAGAGCTGACTCCACAAGATGAAAGGATAGATGATGTTCAAAGATTCTTGCCATATTTCACAAAAGAGGGAGGTACCTCTCAGTTAATGGGGAACAATAAATTTCTTCCTCCTTTTAGAACTTCCAGAGCTGAAAGAAAACAGGTTAAATCACCCACTCATGGTCACAAACAGAATTACTGTTAGCTGTAGTGAAATCTAAGAGATCCTGATCCTCAGCTGAATATTATCAGTCCTCTGTCCAATCAATACAACTAGTTTTGGAGGATAAGAGGTTGGCTTTTGGCATGATTGGCACTGCCAACAGAATATCCCCCATCCTGTTATGTCTGCCGGCCTTTGACAGAGACTGAGCCAAGCCATTGCTTCTGATGCTGAAGGGATCCTTTGAAAATCCCTTGGAAGTTGAAAGAGTGGGAAACTGTGTGCCTTGATAATGTTGTCCTCATTGCTTCCCATTACCTCTTCATTCTGTGAGTGTCTGTATCCCATCAAGTTATCTGGAAGAGTGCATGGGCAGAGGGCTATAAACATTCTCTGTTGTGATGGTAAGAACCTAGGGCTGTAAATATTCTCTTTGGTGGTGGCAGGAACCTATAGGAGGGGAAAGAATAAAGCCAATAAGAGTATCAAAGAATCCCACTGAGTATGACTCCCACTGAGTATGACTCGGCAAGTGTGACTGTAGCATGAAATGACCCCAGCTATATGCCAACCACTACATCTTTTGAAGAGATCACTCAGTGCAGTAAAGCCTTTTGGCTTTGAGCCTTTGAGTTTTGCATTTCTCTCTCTGCAGAGGTACTGCCATGATCAGTAGGTAGATGAGGACATCCCAGAATAAAGGTGGAGCCTCACAGCATTCTCAGTGCTCCTGCAAAGAGAGGATTCATTTGAAAATGTTCACAGGCCATCCATGGCTAGGTGCCTGCTTAAATCTGCAGTGATGATGAAATGATCTTAAAGGAAAATGAAACTCTGTAAAAAAGTTAAACATTAAAATATATTAATTGGTAAAGTAATCAATCATTTATCTTTTTGGAGTCAGTCCTGGAAGAATTTCTCAACATAGAAAAAATGAAACAATCTGAAATTAATATGACATCCTCCTCGTACACCCAATTTTTGATAAAGCCTCCCTTAATCAGGAGGTTTTTGTAAAGCAAGTATTTTGCAAGTTCTGTTTAATTACCTGCTGATCCTTTTATATAGAGATTCTTGGGTGAAACTATGCATCCTCTTGAGTTTTGGAGCACCATAATAGGAGTTGTCCATGGGGCTGTGAGATATCCATCATTTGAGGTTTCCAAACTCAGTTGGGCAAGACCCTAATCTAACATGGAATCACAGAATCATAGAAAGGGGTTGAGGTTGACAGGGACCTCTAGAGATCATCTAGTCCTACCTCCCTGCTCAGTCAGGGATGCTTAGAGCACATGGCACAGGGTTGCATGCAGGCAGGATTTCTTCTCTGGGTAGCCTGTTCTAATGCTGTGTCACTCTCACTGTAAAGAAGTTCTTCCTCATATGGAGTTGGAACTTCTTGTTTCAACTTGCACCCATTTCCCCTTGTCCTATTACTGGCCAAGTTGGCCATCCTTTGAATTTTTCTAAATTCTAAATTCTCCTTGCTACCATAAAACTAAAAAAGAAATGGTGTATTAATAGCTGAGATGTTTGTGTACTTGTTGGCCAAGAATCCAGCTCCTTGAAACACTTGGGAGGGACATGTTTGCAAATCATGCTTATTATAGTAATCATATAGGGATATGGGCATAAATTGTCTCTCCATAAGGTGACCACCAAAATTCACTTGCTGTGGTGTCCGGTTCCTGTGCTACAGAATACAGTGTCTTGAAGTGCTTATGAATGCAAAAGACAATATTTTTTTTTTTAAGAAATCCCATTCTGCACAGTACTTCTCCATAGAACTAAATCTATTTAAGCCAAGAACAGGCTTACACTATCAAATGTTGCCATACTGTACCTTGTTGTACTGACGCTTCTGCAAGCACTTGTTTCTGCTGCTGCATCTGGGGGATATTAACTCAGCATTGCAGCTCCTGGTAAAACTGAAGAGCTGGACACAGAGTGATGCAAAGGAAATGTTGCTGGGGAAGCATGCAGCAGAAGAAAATGTGACTTTATAAATTCTTCATCCTTACATCCTCCCAGAGACTTTTCCCAGACACTTTCTTATGGAAAATTAAACTCTGTTCTGGCAAGCAAAAAGCTTGTGTGCTTCCAGCTTGTCTGACTGTGTCATTTGGGGTAAAATGAGGGCTTGAGTTGGCTTCTTTTCTTGGTTTTCCATGTCTTGGAGGAAAATTAAACTAAGTAAAATACCTTTCCTCTTATGCAGAGATGTAGCCTGCAGGGTACAAGAGTGGAGAAACATCAAAAAGTGGGTTAGGAGCTTCTGGGACCATCACCTTGCATTAGCAAGAGTGCTGCTCAGTGGTAGTCAGCCATGTGAGACTAGTTAAGAATACTGGTGATGGGCTGGGGATTGAGTTTTTGCCTGGTTCCCCTCACCCACAACCCCTCTCCAGATGCTTCCTTGCAAGGCCAACCATCTTCTTACCTGAAAGCCTCAGAGGGGGCTGAGCTGAGCTGAGCTCTCCTTGTGTTCCACCCAACTAAAGCCCTTCTGGAGTTTCTGCCAGCATCCACAGTGCGTGTCTATCAGTCTAAAAGTGCTAGCTACCCTGTCCTGATGTCCCTCTCCTCCTGTCTTCCTGTAATCCCAGAGTCCATGACAGAACTCAGGGGACTTTGACAAAGAGTGCCAGGAGCACTGTTGTATTTTGGGAGAATATGCAAAAATGATAGATTCCTCCACTGCTCACAGAGACAGTCCTGAGATAAACTAGAATCTGTATTAGAATATTACAAGTCAGCTGGAAGTGCAGGGTAGATTCAGAAGAGAGACAGCTCTTGTCATGTGTCCTAGGTTATACTGTCCATGTTCAGTAAATTCTTTACAGCTTAGTATATGTCGACTGGAGCTGATACCAGTCATTAGAGGTTGCTATCATGAAAGCAGAGAAGGTATGGGAAATTAGCTAAAAATGACTTCCTCTCCACCATGCCCTCCTTGAGCTTTGCCTTTTAGCTCTTTCCAAATGGAAGCTTGAAGGCTGGATTTTCTCAGGCCAATATTAAATTTAGAAGAGCAGAAGGAAATGATGGAGTCCCTAAGCAATATTGCTTCTCTTGCATTCAAGTCTTCCAAACTTGTGAGCCATGAAGTGACGTTGTCACAATATTTATACATTTCTAAGGTTGTTTTGTTGATGACACTGATACTTATAAGTGCTCTTTTGTCACTCTTGAAAAATTATCAGCATGGTTGAAGCAACTAGAGGAAAAAGCATGCACAAGAATTGACTGGAGTACCACTGAACTCATGAAATGCAGTCCTCTGCTTGGGCACACACTCAGGGCAGCATTTGTTGCTTGTGAAAAGCACTGATGAGTGTAAGTGCCTCACCTGCTTTCCTAAATAGGCAACTAAATTGCAGTGGTATCATTTGCCTAACAAAATTCAGCTGTGTATTGGACAGTCCTTTCCCCCTACACTTTTGGACTGAAATCTACTCCTGCTGAGCCCCATTCCTTAAAGGACTGAGCATTTTTTTGAGTAATTCTGCGCAGCTCTCTGGCTGATGCTGTCAGATTCAGCCCTGTTTTTTCATATTGCACCTTCTGTGAAAGAATGTAACATAATTACTTCCCCCCACCTCCAATTTCATTGACATTTCAACCATCACAGTACAGTTTGGTTCCCTTTCATCTTTTTGTTTTTTTTTGTCTGACAATTAAAATGTGCATCTACCTCTAAAAGCTCCTTAATTACAATACCATAAAAATGTTTCAAAAAAAAGAAAAGAGAATAATTGGTCTTCTACTGCGCAGATGCACTTCTGGGTAAGTGAATTTCACAACAGGCCATATCTTCCTTGCTCTTCTTTTGAATTAATATTTTACCATTTTCTTTGTATAGGGCATTCTATGTCCTGTAAGTTTATATTTTTTCTAAATGATCCATTCCTTTGTACTTTCCTCCAGGAAAAGAGGAGAGGATCCCTCCTCTCTGCAAAGATCCCTTTGCAAACTCTAATGCAAGTGATAACAAAAGAACATCCTAAAGATGCAATTTGCTTAACACTTTGCAAGCAAGGCTAAAAGGAAAGGGAAGCAATTTGCTACATGAGTTATTTCTAAAACACCTCTAGGTTTGGGTTTATTTTAGAGAAAAAGAAAATCTGATGTCAGCCTTCCTATATCTTATGATTCAGAGGCTGAGAGGAATGGTTCAGCTGTCTTCTGCCTGATCCTGCTCCATGGCTTGTATGGGAAGGTGAGGGTGGCTCTGATCTGTGGTCTGTCATCGCTCCTTTTGCTGCTTGTCATTCCTCCTTGGTGAAATCTTACATTTACCTCCTCTGGGGCTGCTGGAGACCATGATAGCTCCAAGAAAGCTCTTTCTGTGGTTCTGTAGCGTTCAGTGCATGTTTGCAGTCTGACTGTAAAACTGCGTTGAAAGGCATAGTCCAGTCTCCAGGTGAAAGCTAGGGAGCAGGAGGTGGAAGTTGCTTTCCTTTTTTTTTTTTTTTTCCCTCTTCCCTAGTGGATAATGATGAAACAAAATTTTTTTTTTAAATTTAAATATTTAGTTTAGTGTTAAGCCATTTGGCATGACCAAGAAAAATGGCTTTGAGATTTAAAAGGTTATCTTTAGATGGAGAAAGACATATTTCCCATAAGAATATTTTTTACCTATATCCCTGCAGAAAAAAAAAATGTATTTGGATGGAGTGTATGCATTGCAGAGCATCTGTTTATGCATCAATGTGACCATGTTACTATCACTGAGGAGGAAGTCTAATAGTTGGAAATGTCTGGACTTTCAGTGTTCTGGGAAGCTCAACACTTTCTGTGCCTTTTTCTTCAGTGCATTTCACTTGACCTGGCCTTTTAGAAATGATAAATAAAACACACTCTGCTAGTAAAAAAATAAGTGTTGCCCATCCAATGACCCTGTGAATGGAGCTAGTTAAATACCAGTGTTTGATTAAATCTGTCCTGCAAGCTGTTGAGCTAGAAAGGGGAAGACAGGCCTAGGGGGAAGGAAAATGACACTATTTTTTGGTTTAAAGGCATGAACTAGGGAGCTTGATAAGCTCTTGATGCCTGCTGTGGTGCCATGCCACTGTTATTGCCTTCATTGATCTCCTCCATGTCTTTCCTACCCTTCTGCGAAACCTGTTTTTGGGTCCCTGTGTCTCCTCGCAGTGGATTCCCAAGCAGGCCACAGCTGGACCAGCTTGTTTGTTTGTGTTGGATGGGCCTGTGAAATGTCTGACTGAGGAGACTTTACAACAGAGGGGAGTGGGTCAGGAATGCATCCTCTTCATCTTCTCCAAAGCCACACGAGTTCATTAAAAGCTACCACAAATAGTGCAATGATACCTCATTAAACAGGTATTTCCTAAGAAAAGTAGTTTCCAAAAATGTTTTCACAGGACTTGAGTATAAATGAGGGGGAAATGTGAACCCTGCTGTCTGCATTCTATCCTCAGATAAAATAAAGCAAAGGAACTTTTCTTTTTTTGCTATTCTTTGCAGTTTTACTTTAAAAGGCAAGCAAACAAGCACACCAAATTGTGCTCCCATTCCTTTCATCCTCATGCACTTCAGGGAAGAGCTCTTAGACATTTTCATTTCAGTAGATCAAATAGCAGAGATTTCCCCTTTATCTTATGCCTTTCTCCTTCCTCTTTCTATTCCAATATTACAAATCTGATCCAACTTTTTTTTTCTTTTTTTTTTTTTACCTGAAACATGGGAAAGTTAAAAGGAAAGCAGTTTAACTGCATGAAGAGGTCTGACTTAGAGTCTTCGCACTGAAGGAGGATCAGTAAGCCCAGCTGCAGAGGAAAACCTCTCTTGTGTTGAGGTCTGAGGTGTGTCCCAATCCTCATGGACTTCAAAATAATCACATAAGATATTGTAAGAACATTCACCTGCAGAAAGATTGTTCTGAAAATTAGGTATCCTTATATCTATATATCTATGTAGATATCTTATATCTGTATTTCCTTTTCAGATGACTTTATTCTGGGAAGGGCTGCTGGGGCAGTGCCAGGTTTTGCAGTGAATTTGCACAGTGTCTGCAGAAATTAGGCGAAATAAAGAACTACATTCTCTTGCTTATGACCAAGTGGCAATAAGAGTAAATCAGTGGACTGAGGGGTCGTATGAAGTAGAACTGATATGAAATGTGTTTTCCAATAACTGGAGCCTACAATAATGAGAAATTTTGGAAGAGTCACTACTTCAGTGCCTAAAATCTAGAGATTTGTGTTCAAGTCCTTCCTACTACCATAAATGCCCTTTCTTCGGAATTTTATTTTCTGTTTCCCCTGGGAGTAATATTTATTTCGGTTATACTTTCAAGGTGTCAGGGGAGATAAAACAGTTTTATCCTAGTATTTTGAAGCTATAGGTCACAGGGGTTTGGAAGAAATAAGGAAACCTCAACTGAATGAAGGAAGAATGATTTTAGGTAGAGCAGGAATTGAATCCAAGTCTCATATATCTAGTTAGTGTCAGTCTTTCTGTAACTATGATCAGAAGTTTTCTCCTGAATTTCAGAACCTATTCATCATGGAAGTTCTGTAGAACCTGTCCTATTGATGTGCCAAGATTGGGGTTAAAAAGCTCAGTACTTGCTGATGAAAAAAAGGTGGAGATTTAGTAGCCAGATGTACACAATGTACTAACTGTATTAACACGAATATAAGTGATGTTCTCTAGTGGCTCAATCCACCGAGAACCCAATTTACATCTACCAGGGGATTTCAATTGGCAGAACATCATGTTTTGGGAACAAATGTGGCTTCTCATTTCAGTCCCTTGCACATGCTATGTTTATACAGTTGCTTGTTGTTGCTCTGAGCAGTACGTAGACTCTCTTCAGGGGCAATTTACCCAAATGACCCATTTCATTACCCAAATGAAAGCTCTTCTTCCCTTTGAGGTTTGGGAGAAGGCAGAAGATCCTCTGGGTGTCAGGTGGGAAAAAAAATCTCTGCTGTGGCTTCCTCTGTAGAAGCAGGTGAAAGCTCAGTAGGGTTGCAGCATGCTCAGCGTCCTTGCCAGCCTTCCAGCGAGTCTGCAGAGTAACTTTGCTTGCAGGTGCTTCTCTTTAGTCATTTGATGCTTTCAGTTCATTATTTTTTTGTTTAGGAATTCTACCACCTCTTCCATCCAAGGACTTACAAGTGCAAAAATTATTAGTCTCTACCTTTCTTCCACTTCTTACATTGCTCAGGACCCACAAGAGAGGTATGGGCTGACTTCAGGGAGATGGCTCTGTCACCCTCACAGTAGAGAAGTTTTTCTTCATGTTCAGATGGAACTTCCTGTGTTTCAGTTTGTGTCTAAAGTCTGGCCCTATCCTTTCGACACCATCCCTTAAGATACTTGTAGACATTGATAAGATCCTCTCAGCCTTCTCTTCTCCAGGCTAAATAGGCCCAGCTCTCTCAGCCTCTCTTACAAGTGGAGAGACTTCAGTCCCCTCATCATTTTTGTAGCCCGTCACTGGACTCTCTCCAGTGCCTCCTGTGTTTTAAGTTTGAAATCCTATTCACAATTTCATCTTTTCTGCGATCTGATTTAAAAGTCCCAACATTTATGAGGCTTTGTTAAGGCACTAATTCTAGATTGCATCCCAAATCCAAATTTAGCAGAAGTCAGAAAAGCTTAGATTGAATCATTCTAACTTTTTTAGAAGAATTTTTACATAAAGTACAATTATAATGAAAGCACACTTCTCTTCAGAACAATATCTAAATCATGGCATCGTATAACCATGCAAATAGATGCATTTTCAGAAAAATATACAAAGAGGGGTTACCTTATGTAGATCCCCACTGAAGTATATCCAACATCACTTCTATTACCTTCATTCTTTGATGGCCTCCCTTGTGCTGACTCTTGCTGAAACATATATCTATAACTCTTACAGCACTGAATCCCATATGGAAGTTTCCACTACAGCCTAGATGGTCTGTATGTGTTTCTTGATAGTGTCTGAGATCAGAACAAGCTTGGGCTGTTTGGTATCTGATAAGGAGAACATGTCACCTTGAAGCTGAGCTGGACTGAATGGTCCATCATGGGTCTTTTTCTATCAGCATCTCTGTTTCTGTCATGTTCTTTCTCTGAGATCATTAAACACAATTACTGTTTTCTCTTGGGAGACTTCTGACTGTTTATAAAGTTGCTCATGAAGCTTATGGGGATTTTCACTCTGGGAATATAGCCACTCCTTACTGTATATAACTTCCTTCTGTACTATAAAACCAAGGTGCTATAAACCAGAGAGCTCCCAATAAGGAAATATGACTCTCCTTTCTTATATCCACCAGTCTTAACAGCTGTCCTTGGGGTTGTAAATTTATATGAGGGGAAGGTAAGAATAGGAAGAGGTGTCTTTAACCTCATCATAAATCTTTCCTAGAGCAGAAAGATTGAAGTTGCTATCAGTAAAGGCCGAGCTGCGGTCCTGGTCCCATTTCCCACTGAGTCAATTGCTCTGGAAAATGTGGTTGCTCTCATTTCATTTGTATGTGCTGTCTTGCAAATGCAGTTCTGTATTGCATGCAGTGCCCTAAAACAAAACCTAAGTGATATATGCGCTGAAATGCCTAATTCTTCCAAGGTTCATAATTCCACAAAAGATAATTTGTGTGCTCATGCTATTACAATTGCTATGAATTTATTACAGCCAGGCCAAAAAGTCATCTTGGAAATGAGGTGGAATTATCCTTATTTGTCACTTTTGTTGGAGGAATGAATCGTTCTGTGCACTTGCCACAGGACCCTCGTTCATTCCAGCGCTTTATGCTTGTAGATATATGGTCTAATCATGTTTCTGCAAAGGAAGGTGCTCAGGCTTGTGATGTGAATGACTGTGTGGCAGTGGAGAAGCAGTTGCTGAGTTTGCCACTGTCTGCCCTTTCTCAAAGAGGTATTTGTGGTTGAATAAGGCTTTTCCCATCACACCACTTTATTTTATTTATTTATTTTTTTATGACATGACACCTCATTAAACTGAGGATTCCTCCTTACATAATCACAGAGTAATTGAAGTTGGAGGGGACCTAGAAGAGACCTTTGGAGGTCTCTTCTAACCCCCTCCCACTACCTCACTGGCTAGAGTATGTTGCTCAGGTCTGTGTCTAGCTGGGTTTTGAGTGTCTCCAAGGATGAAGACTCTACAACTTCTCAGGACAACCTGTTCCACTGATTTTCCTGACCAGGAAGAACACTGACATATATGTGCAGTGACATGGTTCCCAGGAGCTCCCAGGAAAGGACAGACCTGGAGTGGGAGGGAAGCGATGACAAGTCTGGACTGTGCAATAGCTTCCTAAGATTTTTTTTCTGCAGGATTTGCTCAATACTAAAATGGATGAGGTTTTGACATATCATTAAAACAACATCAGCTTATGCACCCACCCCAAACCTTGACAAATGTGAACCAGTTTTTCTTGTGCTCATTGAATGAATTTTCCCCTTTTGCCAAACAATAGTCAAACAGCTTTACAAACAGTATTTCTATTAAAAGGAGAAAACTTCCAAAAGTACATAAAAGGACCACAATCCTCATCTGCTGAATCAGAACAAAACAGTTTAAAGTCGCAACTACACAAAGTCTACAACTCTACAGTGGTGGTTGTTGGTCTAGACTGTACTCCTGCCCTCCTACCATTCTCCTACTTTTAATTGAAGAGCATTACGTCCTGCAGGGTAGCAAGGCCTCGTTTGGAGGGATGTACATCTGTCATTCCTTGCTCTGCACGTGAAGTTGCCACCTACGAGCCTTTCTCACAAGCCGTGCCTCACTCCACACTTCATTCCCTTTGCTAATTTTGACAGCCTTGCTAATAGTTTCTTATTTTAGCTCTTGAAAGAATATGTGTGACATTGAGAATTAAACATACTCTCAGATCACAGGATTCACTTAGGCAGCTTTTTTTTTTTTCCTTCGTGCCATGTTATCTAGGAGATTCTTATCCTTCTCTTTGCCTGTTTTTGAGGCTCTGACCTTCACACCCTAACTGGGGAGCTTTTGCCCTGCAGTCAGGATCGTCACAGGCACATTCAGATTCAGCTGGCGTGCCTTTCTGTGTGCTGTCACACTTTCGGGTTGGATTCTGTTTGCTAACAGCCTCCGAAACATAGGAAACACTTCAGGCAAAACCAACACATTTCCCACCTGCTCATTGGATACAGAGAAGGAGCAAACATCCTTGCCTGGCCCACATTACCAGAATGTGGTTGATCTCTTTCTGCAGATGAGCAGATTTATCTGCTATAGGTTATCTTCAAGCTGCAGTTTGTGAGGAACTGGAAATTTCAGATGAGAAGAAGTCCTTTTTTTCTCTCTGCAGGAGGCTTTAGGTCTTCAAAACCCCTGCCAAACAGTAGTCAAATCTTTCCTGTAAATGGCACACACTGAAGCTGAGGGAGACAGGCAAAGGGACCCCATTCCAAGCTAGTTACGCATCTAGATGTTCTGTAATTCAATGCCTGTAATTACTGTAGTTCTGTAGTAAGCAGAGTAATTGCTTGCACACCACTCTCTGGTTAGGAGTGTAATTTCTTATCTGTGTTTGTGGTCATTAAATGAATATATATAACTTTTCTATCCATTTTACTGGTACTGAAACCACAGCGACTAATGGAAAGGGCATGGGTTTATTGGAAGAATCTGGGAAGAGTTCTAAATTAAAGACAAGCCTACCTCTTTAAGAATTTTGTTTCTGCTACTTGACTATTGCAGAAACTGAAATAAAGTAATTAAATCAAAGAGAATGAAAATAAGCAAAGATGATCCAGAAACTTGAATTGATAGAATAAATTCTTGCCTGTCACTTCTGTGTTTTCTTTGAGCTGCACACAGTGTATTAGCAAATGAGTGCATGAAAATTTATATTTCTGAGCATTTTATTTCTCCTGCAGTCATTTAAATAATGCCAAATTGAGCATGAAGCTGGCAGGATGCAATTGGGATAGGAGTGAACTGGCTGGGGAAGTCCATCGTCGCTCTCAGCAGCTGCCTTGCTGCGAAGGGCAGTTTGTGGGCATGAGGGCTCTATTGCTTGTGTAGAGCCAATGTTCACAGTGTGTCGATACCCATCAATGTCTGGCTGCGTGTTGTTTGATTTCTGTAAGTAATGCAGAATACTGGAGAAATGGAGCTTCTGTGGCAAATGAGCTTAGGCAGTCCCTCATCTTCCCTGGTCCTGCTGGCTACACCCTTCCTGATACAAGCCAGGATGCCGCTGGCCTTCTTGGCCACCTGGGCACACTGCTGGCTCGTGTTCAGCTGGTTGTCAACCAGCAACCCCAGATCCTTTTCTGTCACACAGCTCTCCAGCCATTCTGCCCCAAGCCTGTAGTGCTGCTTGGGGTTGTTGTGATCCAAGTGCAGGACCTGGCGCTTGGCCTTGTTGAACCTCATAGAGTTGGCCTCAGCCCATTGATCCAGCCTGTCCAGATCCCTCTGCAGAGCCTACCTACCCTCAAGCAGATCAACTCTTCCTCCCAGCTTGGTGTCATCTGCAAATTTGCTGAGAGTACACTCAATCCCCTCATCCACATGGTCAATAATAATGATATTAAAGAGGCCTGGCCTCAGCACTATCCCGTGGGGAACATTGCTTGTGACTGGTCACTGTCTGGATTTAACTCCATTCACCACTACTCTGTGGGCCTGGCCATCCAGACAGTTTTCCACCCAGCAAAGAGTACATCTGTCTAAACCAGGAGCTGCCAGGTTCTCTAAGAGAATGCAGTGGGAGACTGAGTCAAGGTCTCCCACTGTCTCAACGTCTCGAACTGTGTCTACTGAAGCCTCAGTATGACCACGTCCACAGCCTTTCCCTCATCCTCTAGGCAGGTCACCTGGTCGTAGAAGGAGCTCAGTTTGGTCAGGCAGGACCTGCCTTTCATGAACCCAGGCCTGGGGTGGCTAGGCCTGACCGAGCTGGCCCATTCCTCTTCAACCTGCCAACTAGTGCTTGCAGTAAATTGTCTCTATATTAATAGTATATGCATGTGAATGAGAGACAAGCTAAATCTGTCTGCGGAAAGTGGCTGTTTCGATGTACACCTGTTTTTCATGAAATAAGGATACTTTTGTTACTAGGTAACGGTAAAATGAAGGTTAAATGCCAAGGAGCTGGTGAAACTTGCACTAAGCCATGCTATGCAGAGGAAAGTTTAGATTGTCAATGTCTTTTTCTTTCTTTGTGCTTATTTTACAGATATGTCTTTACATTATTTATGCTTTTTTATTTTTTCACCTCAAGCTAATGTTTATTATTAAACATAATAAACATAATATTATTAAAAATAAACATAATGTTTATTATGTGTTTAAATTGCATAACATTTTCACTTATTTCTTTAAAAATATTATTTCTGCTTAAACATGTATAGACTATTGGGGCAGTACATACTCAGAAAAGCTCTTATTAAAACATGCAAATATCTTATTTAAGCATACAAATAAAATTCAACTTTTTTTTATCAGGGTGAGCCTCAAAGCCTCAGCCTCTGTGAAAAGCCAGGTTGTAGCATGGGACTTGCCAGAACAGGAAATTTCAAAAATAGCATCGGTGATCTACTTGGCAACAAAAAAAAAAAAAAAAAAAAAAAAAAAAAAAAAAAAAAAAAAAAAAAAAAAAAAAAGAAAAGAAAAGAAAAAAAAAAAAAAATCTGAACAAGTAAGTCTTTTTTTTTTCCCGACAATTTTGTGCTAGGTCGTTGATAGGAACCTATGCAATAACAAGCTTTTCTCACAATTTGTTTATTCCTGAGTTGATTTAAGGTTATCTGGAAGCCTTGAGTTCTGAATATTAATTTACCGTTTTAAACCAGAATTTTATCTTCAAATTTCTATTTATTTGATCTTTTGCTTTAGCTTCGGCCCTTGAAAAATAATGGTCTCTTGACCTTAACATTTGATTAACAATGTGTTTTTTTAGTATTTTTTAAAATGTATTTCTGATTAATTAATGGGTTGCTGACAGGCAGCACTGGCTCTCAGAAAATGATCTTGGACTTGCTCAGAGCCTCATTATTCAATATGAAATGCCAAATAGAATAGTGCATGGGTTTCTGCTTTAAAGAAATCCTGAAAATGTGCTTATTGTTTGGAGCGTATCTGCTGCTTTCATCAGAAGGATAGATATTATTTTGCTTTGCCTAGACCTGATTTTGCTGCCTCGATTTAACCACAGTATTTCAAATGTAGCAGAAAATCTCAACACTAGAGAAATAAAACGCAAAGCTGCTTTTGGCTGATTAAGAACAGAATTAAACTCTGTTAGGACAACAAGGGACTTTTCTCTACCCCTTCACATAGAAATAGGTAAACATGTGCACAAGAATTTTTATATTTTCTAGCTGCTGCAAGCACCTCAAGGGAAAGCATAAGATGCTGTGGAGGGACTGCAGGGGACTGTGTTTTCTTGTACATGTTGTCACTTCACTACTTATTGCACCCATGAAGTCTGCTCACGAGTCGTTAAATCCACCGTATGAAGTTGTTTGAAGTTTTAATTAATATTATGATCAGTTTTATTTATTACTGTCATTGCTTTTGAATTGCCAGTGTGCAGCTTATGCCAGGCTGCCTGCAGTTGTGTTTGTGACACATCAGCATAGAAATATTATATCCATTTAATCTGCGATATTACAGTGGCTGTGATGGTCAGTGTGTGGCATCCAGCACTTTTATTGAAAAGCTAGTTTGAGCAGTAAATAATGTATTTCGTAAAGAGCTAGTTCCAGCAATTCCATTTTCAAATCTCCTTCTATATGATACATAAATATTTATGTAGAAAAAATATATATATTTCTATATTAGCTTTCTTTAGGTATCTAGGTATTTATTTGGGTATTTGTTATTTTATCATGCTTTTTCATATTGCTTTTTCTTTATCATTTTGCCCATAAGTTTTGGTTCTATGATGTCATTCAATATCACAAAGTGGATTTGTGTTAAACTGTCAGTGATACTTTTCCATCTCATCAGGGCTAGGAAAAAAATAGATTTTTTTTCTTTCTCTTTGCGCAAAATCTTTCTTTGCAAATTTAAGCACCTTCCCATCATTCAGATGTTTTGCAAATTTGAGTTATTCAAAGACAATAACAACAAAAAATTGGAAAAAAAAAAAAGATTTGGTTTCATGTCTCAAAATAAGTTTCCAGTGATTTGGAGTTTGCCACATTTTGCTGAGAAATATCCTCAAGTGTCTTTCAGAAATACTTTGAGAAACAACCCAGAAAACATCATCTCAATCGGAAATAAACTTTACATCTCAAATCCCGACCAGCTCCAAGCAGAGATTTGCCTTTTTTTGAGTTACTCTAGTTCCCAAACACTGTGTGTTCTTACTGTGGGCATCTCTTTAAGGGAACGATCCCTCTTCTCTTATGTGGTGTAAAATACCCCTCGTGGGAGCCCTGGAGGGTTTCTGTGCTCAGTAACTGGACTTTCTGAAATGGCATGGTACCACAAGTGAAAGACTGCCTGAGTGCCGTGCTATGTGCCCTGCTTTTGAGAGCTATTAAGAGATGGTTCCAAAGATTTCCTGGGAGAAAAGGAGAGAAACAAACAAACTAAAAACCCTGAAAACATTGCTCCAAAAACAGTTGGTTGTATCATGCAGCCACATAGTCTCAGTTCACAAAAGCCTGGCCCTGGGGCTGTTTTATGTATAGTAAGTGCTAGTCCCCAGCTGTTCCTGTTAACGGATGGTGTTTTTCAAGGTCTTTTCCTGGATGGCTGCTATATGATGGACTTGGCGACTGCCTGGACCAGAGCCCTGCACGTTTTTACCTGGAAAGAGCCCACGACAGTGGGGGAAAAAGGCATGGCACATTGCCTACAAAAACATATCAACATGTTGTTTTAGTGAGGAAACACAATGGGATTCTCCTTCTAGGTCCTCGCAGTGGGATAAGCTTGGGGCAGGTGAAGGAAATGGCCTTACTGGTATGGTCAATTTGTGGGTGTGAGAGCCCATATGTCAATGTTAGGAGGCAAAAGAAGACCCAGGGTGCACAGGGTACCAGGCTGGTTCTCCTTGATCCCATCAGTGCTATTGCTCCTTGTTGGCTTCTTGTCTGCTCCCTTTCTGCACTTGAACATCTCCAGGTTTGATGCACACAACAAGTGCCACTAACTGCCGATATACAACGGATGAGTTTTGCAGCGGGGAAGTAGGGAGACTAGAGTAAGCTCCTGGGAAATAACCTTTTATCACACGTCAGTCAGCACAGAAAGGAAGCATTCAGCACTGAGATTTCCATGCTTACTTTTTCCCCTTCAGCAGCTAAATCCAGTAAGTAAATGACGCTTCAAAATGGTTTAAGTAAAATAATAAATATTCTGAAACAAGTTTTAGATTAGTATCAGCGGAACCATGTAAACTGGCCCCCTCATAAAGGCAACTGTACCTAGAGGTTGTGAGAAAATGTAAGAGCAACCTGCATCCCCTGTCCATGTTTCTTAAGTCAGAGATTCATCTGCTTCTATCTCAAGAATCCTCCAGGTATTGATCCCACTGACAGAGAGTATTGTGGGCTCTGGTCAACTCCCCATATCAGCAGGCAGCAAAATCCTACAGAAAATAAAAGCAAGAATACAAACAGACAAACAAAAACAGAAGAAGAAAAACAGCTCCATGGAAGGATAAAACTTATGCAAATAGACTTCTACAAAAAAAAAAACTGAATTAATAAAATATATCCTGTCCATGCATTATAAAACACATCTGCCTACAGAGTGAAATGCCAACTTTAATTTTCACTTTGGCTTGGGAGAACTGCTCAGGTTGAAAATAACTGTATGCATTGGTGAGCAGCCACCTGCAAATGTCTGCACACACCTTCTTTTTCCTCTCTTTTTTTTTCTTGGGGGTACTTGACTCCAGCAGAGAGTTGGTGCAAGGGGGTGGGAGGGACTACCTGACTTCTGAAAGCCTTGGAGACTGGAGTTGCTGGAGTTCAATTTGAGGGACAGAATGAACACGGCAGCTCAGGCTTGTGGGCCACCTATTCAGGGTGGCCAGATATACTGGGTGACATTGTGGGAATAATGCCCCACTCTTCTCCCTTTCTCTTCCCCACTAATAGTGAAGTACCCACTGCTTTTGCTGCCTGGCAAAAAGCAGCATTGAGGCTTCCCAGGCCACCTCAGTAATCAAAGAAGCTGTGTCCAGTCAAGTCCTTTGGATCTCAAATGTTTCTGGAGGAAAAATATCATTGCAGACCATGCAGTGGTCAGTAATGGAATAACTGCTCCATACAGACAGTTTCTTGTTGGTCCCTGCCTGTACTTGCCTTACAGGCAGACACAGGATCCTTTCTAGTCCTTCTACTGCTTGTAGACTCCTTAATATACATTTATACTTTTGCTGCCTGCCTTTGCTCCTGCTGCCTCACCTTCAAAAATAGGATGTGACAGTGGGTTCTACAGACCAGTTACTCACTGTGTAGAAATATATATTCTTTATTTGCCTTAGATTTGCTGTCTTGAAACCTCAGGAGAGAGAAATGACTGTATCACCAGGGTTAGAGAGCTCTTCTGGATATATTGTGTATCCGATTTTTAAATCAGAGCAGGCAAGTGCAGTCAAGTGTACATGGTATCTACCAGCTGCAGATTACAGCTCCGCAGTGAATCATTCCTCTCCCCCCACCTGCCCCAGCTCACTATTTATAATGGAAAAGAGGTTAAATATTCAGGATAGCAAGCAGCAAGAAAAAAATTGGAAAGATTAGAGATGAATGCTCCCCTCGTCCCCTCTGGAAGTGGGTGTTGCTGTCACTGGAGGCTGCTTCTGCCTCAGCTAAATGCCAGACAGCTCCTTTTGGGAGAACTAGCTGCTTGATGTGGAGTTAGGTTTTGTGCTTTCAAAGTCAGTCTTCAAAACAGCATTAATGAACAAGCAGCAGAACTTTTCTGCTATAAATATTTGAACAGCAGTTTGTTAATTTTTGTTACTCTCGAAGTGGATTAATTGCTATTTTATATCAAGCTTGGCTTCTATTAGTTAAGGATTTACATCTTAAATGATAATATCAGCCTTTGTCTTGAATAAAACATTTTTTAACCTAGATGAGTTCATTAAATTCTTGAAGGTGAACTGACAGATTAAAAGCAGCCCAAAGAGCCTGATGTGTTTTACAATTGCACAAATACTCACTTGGAGTTTTAAAAAACAACATTGCATACTTCGGATATTTCATCTTTAAATACATGGTGATAAATACTGCAGCCTTTGGAAATGTCATTGCTCCTTGTTATCTCCCATTAATTATTAGACTTCTGCATCTATCGTCTCCCAGTTCAAAACTTAATGAGGTGTCATTTACATTATTAATCACACAAACAACCGAGGAGGTAATGAAATAAACCTCTGTGTGCTGATTTTTCCCTTCGTTAACATCAATGGTGTGGCCTTATCCACGTGTTCCTCGCTTGGGTATTTGGAGCAGCATCCTTACCATGGCCAGACATGATTATAGAGTGCACCAATGGTGGCAGTCCATTACACATGTAATAACTAACTTGATTCCAGTGAGATTTGTAGGTGATTTATCCCAAAATGAATGCAAACATATGGGAAACCAGCTGTCAGTCTATTGCTTTGGGTAGGCTCTCAGACCATATCTGGAGCAACATCATTAATGGCAATGTGCTCATTATCATGAAGGGGAAGCATAATCAGACCCAGACACTATGCATACTTATCTACCAGGAGATACAATTAGTTATTCTTAATTACTCATATCCAATATGATTAATTATCACTTGCACCCATGATAATGAGTTTATGGCTGAGCTTTCCTTCTTGGTTCTAGTCTAGAGCGTGTTCTCTTCAGTCTTGTGTAGGTTCTTATTGTGCATGGCCACCAAAGTGGTGAGAAATATCTGGAACAGGTTTTGACAAGATGCTGCTTGATGGGATGTGCTCTTCAGACTGTGTGATGCAGCAGGGTCCTCACTCCAAACCCTGCTCTCACTTTTCCCACACTAACTCTGGGAGATGCTCAGATTGAGAGCTCAGTGTTACCAGTTAGTTCTCTCCATCAGTGAGACCCTGGCAGCTGTTAATAAGATGCATTCCCTGGAAGCCTGAGTACAAGTCCATCAGGGTGGAGGTGTTGTTTAGTTATTAGAAACACAGAATAAGTTAGATAGGAAAGGGCTTCTGGAGGTATCTAGTCCAAACATACACTCAAATCAGAGTCAACTAGGTCAAGTTGATCTTGTCTGGTTCAAGTTTTGAATATCTCCAAACATGGAGATCCTACAGTGTCTGATCATCTTCAAGGTGAACAAGTAATTTCCTTATATCTAATTGGAGTTTTCCTTATTCCAAACTGTTCCTGCTATTTCTTGTCATTCCACTTGTCATTCCTCTGGAAAGAGCCTGTCTTCTATATACCATCCTGTTAGGCAAGTGTAGCTAACACCTTTACCTTTTCTTCTCCAGACTGAACAAGCTCTGGTCTCACCTCACCTTCCTATATCCATCCTCTTCCCCCAATCATCTTGGTGCCTGCATGGACTGGCTGCAGTATGTCCATGTCTTTTTGTGCTAGAGATATCCAAATATGACAAAGTATTCCAGATGAGGGAGTCTCACCAATGCTGAGCAGAGGAGATAAATCTCTTCAATCGTGCCGCTATTGTTTCTGGGGGTGTCTCCCAGTGTTATCCACCCACACATTTCTCCTCTCCAGCAGTAATCCCTCATTTATAGGCCCTGGAAAACAGCAAGACTGGATGCTGCTTGCAAAGAAGGGGAGCTTCTGGAACTCAGTTGCAGGTTGGGCAAAGAGCCTTTGGAGAGTTTCTGGTGCTCCTGCTCTAGAGCATGTTACTCAGGGACAGTGCCCTAGGGACAAAGGACAAGGCAAAGGAAAAGGCAGAAGTCTCTGTTCTGATTTTAGAGGATTAAACAAATATACGCAGTGCATGAGAAAATAGTGCTGGGCTTAACACAGAGACAAGGCTCTCAGAAGTATTATTGGAAAGGCTCATTTAATGCCAAAGTGATCCCAAGGGATAACAGCACTGGAGCAATAATCTGTAGGCCACCTTATTCTTGCCTGCTGGAAGTTGTATGGGCTTTTGTGTGATGGATTCATCTGCAGGACTGGGGGGAATTGGGCAATCCAGTTGAATAACAATGAGATTTAGGGTCAAATCAATTTTACCCAAGGTAGTTAGAGCTGATTCATTTGTCCCCTGGGTCTGAACATAAGCCAAGTTAGCGACAAGCACAAGCTTTTCTTGTTAGAAGATGTTTAGCAAACTTTCATGAAATGGTCTTGGCAAGCCGGACTAGCAGGTGGTCTGAATCAAAGAGTGCTGATCTAAGAGGGAGTGTGAGAGTCAGTCAACTGCTTTGGCAGGAGGTGATGGTTTGCTCCCAGTGCACGGTATGTGGTATGTTGCTTCAGTTTCTGAGTTCCTCTCACTGGGAGAATCTCTGTTCCTCTCCCCGCCCCCCTTATTTTTTAATGTGCTACATTTCTTGTGCTTGGGATTGCTGGAAAAAATCTTAAGTGTGTCTCCAGCACATGTTACAGATTCAGAATCTGGAGACAACTCCAAAATGTATTGGAGGCAAATGGAGGCAACTGCATTTGTATTTTAAAACAAATCAGCTGAGTTTCAGGCCAACCTGCTAATTTTTCCAGCCCTGATTTTGGGATTTCCAAAGCCTGGGGCAGCAGCCCTGAATCCTTACTGAGCAGGACAGCAGCTCCCTGTCCCCTGCTACTTGTTTAGCTGCTGCCCTCTGAAAGTGATGACCCTGCTGTAAGGAAGTTTGTCCCTGACTTGAGGGTTTTTTGAGTTTCTCTAGCAAAAAAAGAGAGCCACCACCACAGTAATTCTGTGGCTTTCTGCCATGGCAGAGCTGTCTCCTCAAACTGGGAGTGCTGCATTGCTGAGTAGTGCTTGTGCACGGGGGGCTCTGAGCCTGGAGGGAGCTGCAGTGCGTGTCTGTGCAGGCTCTGAGACCGATCCTTTAATTGTACTAATTAGGTGAAGATGCTTGACATTCCAGTTGTGTTTTCATGGTTATTTAAAGCTGGTTTAAATGTTTGCAGAACTTTTATGACTGTTAATTAAAGATGAGACATAAACATGCAGGAGACAGCAACACTCATGTTTTGTGTGCACACACACCACTTCCTCCCCTCCTACCCTGCTGCCCAGGAACCAAAATAATCCAAATTCAGAGTGGTTCCTGCAGAGATCTGGTCTCAGTTCTGAGACCCTTTTAGAGATGGGGGAACAAAACCCGTTCTGCTTTTGGTGAGACCATTTGTCTGTCTCTGGCTTGGTTTTCCTAGAGTGCATTGTTCTGACACCTTGCAAGAAATAATATACAGCTGTGAAAATGAGATACATCTGTGATATCCTGGGATGTTTCATCAAAATTGAAAATGCTGCTTGATTTTACTGATAGCGCGATACAGATATTGCCAATGCAATTCAGTGCTCCTTTTGCATTTGAAGTGAATTTTACATGAAAACTAACACAAAACATATTCTAATTATTATAGAGCTTCCTAAATATAGGACTTCCACTTAATTAGATTGATGACTAATTTAGTCCTCTTATTTATTTTAGTTGGACCCTCCTGAACCAAATAGTGTGTTGTCATAAAAATAGCTTCATTTCGGCTTATTTTGTTCATTTCTGGCTGCTTAGATCTGGACAGTCTCTTAGATTTGGACAGTCTGTCGTTAGTCTGCAGAAAGTTGCACTTATTTAGTGATGAAGCATTACGTAGTGAGACCTGCAGTTTTCTGTTGATACCACAAAGTCAAAAATAGCACAAGAAAATCAATGCAAAACTTTTTGATTGTCGAACATTTTCAATTGTTGTTAACTCTGGCAATGCAGAAGATGTCGTGCAAAGAGTGTGTTGGACCCCACTGAGGCTCTTGAAGTTAGATGCTCTTTGCTCTGTAGGAAAATTGTTCTGTAAGCCTCTTGGGGCAAAGGGCACCTTGAAATTGCAAATTCCCATATATGCTTAAAGCTAGAAAAAATACTTTTTTTTCAGTGACTAAAACTCAAACACCTGTTTTTGACATCTAAAAAGCTTCTGCTCACCCCCAAATCTGACCTGAACTATCTAGAAATAAACATTTTGGTCTTATTTTAGAATGTTCTTCTTTTTAATTCAAAAAATCATAACAGAAAAAGAAGAAATTTCCACTAGAAAATATTGTCCTCAAGTTTTGGACATTTCTCTCATTTTATCAAAACAATGCAACTCCAAGTGGCACTCATCCTTCTGTAACTCTGACTTTCAGTGAACTGACTCTAATAGGAAAAAAAAAAAAGAGGAGAAGAAAAAAAAAGAGTAAAGAGGAAAAAAAAAAGTGGTTCCTTCAAGCCAATGCACTAGGGATTTGTGTCGTCCTTGTGCTGGTGGCAGCAGAAGCATTCAGGGAACATTGAATGTATTCCTGCTGCCTTCAGGGAAGTCTCTTGACCCATCCTCTTGCCTTCTTTTGCCATGGCTGTGTGGAATGGAAATCTTGCAGAGGTCTGCACTTGAGAAATTACTTTTCTTCTTTATTACTGAGCCAAATTCAGTTAAAACTTCTTTAAAGCATTTTATGCACCTAAAATAGTGTTTCCATTCGTCTGATTTAAAGAACTTGAAACAGGAAAGGACATGTAAAATGGTGCTTTTCTGAGAACGTGATCATCTTCCTGCAGGTTGTGTCATCTTCATTCAGATGGGTTATTTTCAGATGGGTGAAAAGAGAGGATTCCTGAGGAAAAGTCAGGGGAATATTCCTCTTACATGGAAGTGGAGCTTACCTATATGTTACTCCTTGCTTTGTCCGTGTCCAGCTGTGTCCAGCTGTGTCCATTGTGGAGAACCAAACAGACTTATGGCCTCTGCTCTAGAGATGAGCTCAAGAGTGGTCACAGGTGGTGAAGCAGTTTGGCAGCACAGAGAGAGCCACAGCTCCCCTCTGCCCTTCTTGCTGCAGGCACTGGATTGCACACAGGAACCAAAACAATCTGCTTATAACACAACAAACTTTAATCTTCTGTTTTCATCTCCTTTTGACTTTCAGTATAAATCACCTCATCTTCAGTGTCACTGGAAATTGATTTGTTATGCTAAATACTTGCCAAATAAATAATGAGCTCCCAAATTAGTCTATATGCAATAAGACGAGGAGTGAATTATTTCTGGTGATGCCTTTTATCAGGCAAGGATCAAGTTATTTAAGTGTTCTGATTCCCAGGGCTGGGCTGTCTCCGAAAAGTGTGCTAGTGACACTTAAAAACACCAAGCCCCTCTCCATGGTCTTTCACGATATTAAATGTCACCACTTCCCTCATTTTATCACATTATTATAGCCTTTTCTTGCCTGGAAGGAAGCAGATTAATGAACACTGAGATAACCCAAGGTGTCTGCCCATACAGCTCCCATAAAATCAACCCCCGCTTTATGGAACAAGTTCTCAGGTGCTACCACAAGGCAAAAGACCAAACCAATTTAAATAGGGCTGATGATAGGCTTTCAAAAAAAAAAAAAAAAATCCGGAGTGCTGAAGTCTGTTTTAAGGGACTGATAAAGAGACCAAAAAAGGTAATTGGCAGAATTATTGGATTTTGTTTGATTCCTGAAGGTAATGCAGCCCATTGCTGAAAAGTCTTCTTTTCAGCTGGAAAGCTTCTTTTCAGCTGGAAAGATGTCCCCTCTGCATTGTACAACCGGTGTACAGTGAAGTAAGCTGGTGACACCAAAAGCAGCATCATACTTGGCATCGCTGTCAGAAGAGTCACTCCTGAACCCAACTGCTGAACCCAACTGATAGAGTTAAACGTGTTTGTCCTCGAGGAGAGCAGGAACTGTCACTCCTCTCAGGTGCATCATCTCAAACAGTTGGGAAGGTGGGATGAGAACAAATTTCCAGCAGAGACTGAGATTCATCACTTCACCTTCAGTGATAAGGATTCAAGTCTTCCGTGCTTCAGAACATCCAGTTAATATTGCTGCTTTAATTACCCACTTCTCTGTATTGGTCATAACGAAAGTCCTAGAGAGACTCTCCTTCTGGACCGAAGTTAGCTTTTTCAAATGCCTGGTAGAGAAAACATGATAAATTGAGGAAAGTGGAAAATTTGGAAGAAATCTTTATTCTAAAGCAAAGAAAGAAATCATCACCTCAAATAAAGAGTAAGCACAAGACTGGCTGCTTTAGTAGCAGAATTTTCTCCTGTATATTTTGATATTATTAGTATTGGAGGAGGCAGCTAATATCACTTTTCAATAGTGGGATGTGTCCACTAATGCTTGAAGATGCTTATTATTATTTATTGATATATAAATCCATTAAATGAATTTTATGTAAAGCAATGCCAAGCACCATTACTGTAATTTGTTAATGTAACCGAAGAGATTCCTATTATACTAATGTCACCTTGTTGAAGCTAAAGCGCTCATCGCTTTTCCTGTAATGTGTTTCTACAGAGGGTAATTCGGCACAGCTGTTCATTCCTTATTGTCTCCCTGGCACTCACGGAGATTACTTGACTTTTGGGGGGCTTTGATTATAAGTTAGAATTCAAGCTGCTTAAAATAAAGTATTGCTGCACAGAGTGCACCTAAATTACTCCCTATTAAGTACTTCAGTTCTTTCCGGGTCTAGTGGATCCCTCGCACTCCGGTCAAACTCCCTGTGCCTGTGTAGTCAGAGTCTGCTGTGGAGCTCAGGGGATGTCTGCTCACACATGGCTGCTCTTCAGGTCTTTCCAGTGCAAGAAACATTATTCTAATGCTCTGCAGAGCAATATATCTGGGAAGTTACTAAATCGGGCAATTTTGCATGAGAGCAATATATCTGGGAAGTTATTAAATGGGGCAATTTTGCTTGAGCAGGTTCCAGAGCCTTTCTAGAGAGTGTTCTGCCACTGAGAGGTGTCTGTGGCTGGGAGAGCTTGAAGTATGACAGGAGATACCTGCAGCAAAAAGTTGCAGTTTTGTAGTCCTCACACACAGCCCAAAGCCCCTTTGATAGGAGATTTCACACTCAGTTGTGCAGCAGTTTGCTTGCCAGTTCATTCTTTGTCAGCAAGCAGCTCTGTGTATAGTCCCTTTGTAAAGTAATTGATACTTAAATCTTTCAGTGGAGTTCGTAGTCCAACTGCTCTGAACACACCCCTGATGTAAGATTCACCTTTGAAATGAGTCCCATAGCTAATTCCCTAAAGCTATTAGCCTTTCATAGTTGACCTGCAGGGGATGCTTTAATGCAAGTGTCTGCAGTCTGGATGAGCAGCAAGTGGGATTGCAGGTGGTGTCACCACCTTTCTGTTGAGTCTGGTCAATAATCGCTCCTAAGGGCAGGGTAGGAGGAAGGCAGGCCGGCACTCGCTGCACCTTTCCAGAGGACATGCAGTTGGTATGGTAGCTCCTAGGTGGCTTAAAGATATGTCTAACCTCTGTTTTACCCACTGTGCATATAGAAATGGAGCTAGAGAATACATTATATGCATTTAGGAAATCAAATGCAAGCCCTTGGTATGATAACCATATGTTGGGCTAGAAATTGTAGGGCAATTGTGTTGGATGCGGTTGGACAGCTGGACTAGAAATGCTCTCAGAATGAAAGGTGCCACTGGGAGCACTGGGAGGCAGCTCGACTAGCTGGTGGTGGGTACTGGACTGTCCTAGTCACCTTCATGGCTGGACCTTGTTTCCTCACCTGGTCAGAGAAGAAAAAAAAACGTGTTCAGGCCCTAGCACCCCCATAACTTGTCTGGCAGCTATTGCATAGCCAACCCTTTATTGAAAAGTGATGAGTCTGGCTGCTACAAAGCCTGAAAGCCGTTATGGAATTTGGAATATTTTGCATGTTATTTAAGCGCTGGCTTTCTATTCTTTTGTATTCTCCATTTCTTCCTTTTCTCTGCAACTGAAAGCACTCCAATTAAACATTTCTCTCTTTCTGTCTTTTAAAGGAAGAACTTTTCTAAAGCTTGGTTTTAGTAGTGCAAAGTTAGTGCCTCCTGGTCAGGATCTGTGGTCCCCTTGCAGAAAGCTTTTGACTCCCTCCAACCATCTCAAATGCAGAATGGCAGACTGAAATCTCAGAAAAGGAATGGGTTTGTTTGCACACATCTGTCCGTATCTTTTTCTTCTGAGATTGTCCTTCTTCACTGTCGTTTATATGGTAAGAAGGAGAGCAGAGATCATGGGTTAGACTGTAGAAAATGCAGTGTATTTTATAGATTGAACTGGCTAGTGTTGCTCTTCAGGTTCCTATTCCTAAGGGTGCTGTCCCAAATCCCTTCAGGGGGCTGGATTTGAGGATGGATGATTGAGATGGAGGACAGCGCTCTTTAAGGGCAAATGGGAGTAGGAAGGCAGCCAAGCCAGAGGCTTTGGTCTGTGCTGCCTGGCCTGGGGAGCTTCCCAGCAAGGGAGCATGGAGCTCCCAGAGCCCTGGGATGCACTGGCCTGAAGTGTAACCCTGGTGATGCTCACTGCCGTTCTTATGCATTTGCACTTGCCCGGTGTTGTAAGGTGGTGACGCTTCACTCCCACCTTAGCAAAGCTAATTCCATTAACATTCTTGAATTGCTTAGTTACCATGGTGATGAGAGCCATGGAAAAAGCTATCCCTGAGCAAACACCTCTGGGATTTTATTAAAAATGAGTGACCAGAGCAGTGGATTGGAACTAGACTGACTGGTTTGGGTAAGTCACAGTGCTAGCTTGTGCTAGGAACCTGGAAAGCTGCAGGCAAGAGATGAAGCCAACAAGTGTCTCACTAAAACAGAAAGCTCAAGATCTGTAGAAATGAGGGGCCCTTGCTTAGTCTCAGCTTAGACCTTCCAGCAGAAGCAGCAATAACTCCTGGAGTACTTCGTGCTTCGCTTTTGAATATCCAGCCCTAACTCTGAAGACAAGCAGTGAGTGTGCAGAAATGATATCTAGGAGGCACATGGATTTAATTTCTTGTAAAGTGGATTTTTAATCCACAGCTATGAGCTAATTTGTTAAAGTGCTAATAGCATATTGCATGATCTTAACGTGGGGAAGTCTTAACACAGGACCAAAATCTTAACATGGAACCAAATTCCTCCCTGCAGTGAGTACAGAAAAATAAATGGAGTCAATCTGGTTTTGAACCATCGATATCTAACTCTTCCAATCATCTTCTGAAGTTACTAGGGTCTGTACAGATAAGAGTAAGTGACGTTCCCACTCATATTCACAAAGAAATCAAAAGCACAGAGAAATGATTTCCTAAAGGCCTGACTGGGATATGGGACAGCAGCAGGAGGCAAGCATTGATAGCACAAGCTATTGCTTCTAGACATAGTTGCCTTTCCTATTAAACAGAAATGTTGGAATGGTCAATCAAACCAGGAGCACTAGGAAAAACAAGGTTTGTTAGTAGGACAGACGGACAGTGAAGGACAACAGACCAGTGAAGCAACAGACAGTGAAGGACATGGGAGAAAGAAGCGTGATTTTCTTTCAGGTGGGATAAAGAAGCCTGTGCTCTCTGCGCTTATCTCCGCAGCAACGTTTGCTTGTGCTTCCACTTTTCCAGAATTTTAACAAAGGACCAGCAGGCACTGAAATGCCTTTGAAACAAGCTTGTATTCTCTGAATATCAAACTCATTCAAATCAGTGACGTTGCAAATTATTTTCATAAAATAAGGAACAAACTGTGTTTTCATCAACAGCTTGAACTTTCATCTCTGTCCATAGTTTTCTTTTCTTTACTCTTTTTTTTTTTTTTTTTTGAGTTTCTCTTCCAAAATTAGTTACGTTTTGTAGGTTTTGAGGTTCTGGTTCAAACTGGCATGGCCTGTTGAAATAGCCTGAAGAAGCAGGTGAGGAAGAAAACAAATAGCAAGTTTGGAAATAGAACCAGGAGGGTATATGAGAAAGGCAAGCAGGAACATTTTGAATAATGATGCATCTATATTTGTGCCCTGTGCACATTTATATTCTTGCTGAGTTTTTGTGAAAATGATAAGTTTGCTGCAAATTATGGATAATCGTGAAAATGTCCGTGCTGTCACAAAGGAAGCAGCTTGCTCGGAAAGGAAACACATTCTCCTTTGAGAATTATCTTACTGTAGGGCTGATATTTAAGAAAGTCATACCAATTTATAATGTCTGTGGATATTAGAAAAGACTAAGACTTTGAGTGTGAGAAAATGTATTGACTAAAGATTCAGCCCAGGACAGAGATCTTCTTATATAACCTTGTATTTCACCAATTAAAGTGGATTCCTGGTTAATTAGTCTTGTAACAATATTGTAATGAGGTTGAGTCTACAGAGGAGGTGAATGTAGGTAGGTTGGGAGTTTTTTTATTTTTGTTATTGTTAGTATAGATTTAAAATACCAAGATTTTGGAAGCAGATTATAATAGTCAATATCCCCAGCTGAAGATAGCTTTGCAAAAGGTATTCTCTGTGCAGCTAATGTGCAAGGCTCTTTGGAAAATTCAACTCAGTGTCTGATTTCAGTCCTTTCTAAGGGATTAATAGGCTGTTAATGCACAGGCCAACACACAGACATCATGAGAGAGCCTTTCCAAAAGCAGGAGACTAGCTTCAAAATCACCAGTCTATCATGCTCTTAATTTTTCTCAGACTTCTCAGGCTTTTCCTGTATTTCTTATCACTCTCCTTATGCCTTTGGGACATGCTGAAGTGGGCTGCTCCTGTCCTTCTGTGCAGAAAGAAACTCTTCTTCTTTCTGCTGGACAGACTTTGGTAAAATTCCTGAGAAGCTGTGGTAAAAAACATAACCTGGGTGGTGAATGTCATCATGCTTGTCATGCTGAGAAACTTTCTTTCATGTGACCTAGAAACCTATTTTCACTTTTCAGGTTTTTTGGTTTGTTTATTTGTTCATTCTACTGAAAACAGTGACTCTTTTGTATCCTCAAAATGAAATGTTTCAAACCATATCAAATGCAATATGTCGTTCAAAATAAGTTCCTCTCCTCTCCTCTCCTCTCCTCTCCTCTCCTCTCCTCTCCTCTCCTCTCCTCTCCTCTCCTCTCCTCTCCTCTCCTCTCCTCTCCTCTCCTCTCCTCTCCTTTGAAAAGGTATATGGCACTCTCTAGAAAAAAAAAATGATTGTGATTCTTCAGGCCCAGCAGCAGTATGAAAAGACAGTTCAGGCACAGCATGGTGATCACTTCAGGTGATCTTGTCTGCTTTGGATGTTGCTGCTGTGGCAGGAGGTGCATGCTGAAGTGCTGGGCCAAGCAAGGTCTATGTAACCTGTCCACTCTCAAGGAGCTCTCTCAAACATGCTATTTGCTCATGGAATTTTTTGGGGCACCCTCAGTCCAACCTTCAGGCTGCTTGCATGCTAAACTGTATCAGTAGTCAGTGAGTTAAGGCTTTCTAAAACACAGTGTAGACATAACCTATAAGGAATGGGAAATTCTGTTCTGGAAGTCTGCTGCCAGCCACAGAGAAATTTTTGTTTCTTCCATTTTTGCTTCCCGCTTTGTCAAGCTCTTATGCTCTCCCCTCTTCTCTGTCTCTGCCTTTGCTTGCCACTCACTAATATTTATCTCTTTCCTTCCATTTTTCGTAGCAGGGATGCATGGTGAAACATGAACTTGAGTCAGTGTCATCTTGTCAGGGCTGTCTGGTGAAACATATTGAAGACAGAGCAAATAAAGCTAAGAGCAGGACTAAGATGCACTTGTATGGATTTATTTTTGTCTTCTCTCTCTTACTTTCTATTTCTTCTGTACCATAACTGCCTGAATCCAGCCAATTTTTAATGGTTAAAACGCAGTGAGGCAGGATTGCTCCACGAATCATGAGGGAGGTGAAGTTCTGCTCATAGCAAGGCCCCGATTTGTCCATCCATAAACAACCCCTGTCATTCTTACAACACCAAATATCATTTTCAACAGCAATCTCAAAGATCATTTTTCCCCTCTAATTAAAAGTTTGGTGTTACCACATTTTTGCAGGCAGCAAGTCCCTAATGTGAAGGCAGGCCAAAGCAACCCTCCAGTCTCAGCTGTGTCCCACACCACTGAAAGTTGCAAGTAAAAATAAATATCATTATTTTCTTTTCAATGCTTCTCCTTTCCTGGAGATATTCTAAGTTGTCTGTGTGCTAGACATCTGAAAAGCCCATGTTGTTGAAGATTAAAACTCTTTACATGGTTTTGTCTTCCTACACAGTGGCTTGAGGCAGGAATTGGAAATGCTTTTTGCTGCCAAGATTAGAGGAAAGCCCCCAAAATTACTTACTACATTCAAAACTACCTGGGCTGTTCCTTCACATAGTGGCAAAGGATTCCTGGAGAACCTAATTTTCTAAATTTACATTCCAGGAGAGAAAAATGTGACCCTTCTGCAAAGAAACAGAAATGTCGAGCGCCATCACGTGTGTTTTCATTTGCAGCTTGGTATCTCAGTGCTCGTTGTGTCTGGGCAATACAGGCAGTGGACAGCAGAGGTAAGCACTGGAGGAGGGCTTCCTGATGCTTTCATTAAATAACATACAAATTGTAGTAATTTGAAAAGACAAGCAAAATTGACTATTAGAGTTACTGGTAGAGAACAGCAAGGCAGCTGCATATGGGCAAAATTTTTACAGCACTGGTGACTGGAATTCATATAACTCTATTCTTCAGCATAAATGCAGTGAAAGGTTTGAGCTATTTCCATGTTGCAGCAAATTGGGGGCATTTACTGTATGAACCACAATAACTGGCTCCCATTACCTGGTTTATGGGGTGAAATTTTGCACACTCATTCAGATTCATCTGTTTGGCAAATTGGGAGCATTCACTGGTTCATGAATCTCCAGATCTGTGAATGCGACCAGCTGCGGATGTCTGTAGGTCTGAATTCACTTTATTTTTCTTCTTTTTTAGCTGCAGACTTTAGTTTGGTAAAGCATGAACAGACCCACTGTACTAATCAGTAGCATGGAGTCATAAATTGTTTCTCAGAGTGCCCCTGGAAACAGGGCACACCAAATTGCTTTACAGTGCATTTGGGATAACAGTGCTGTAGAAAATGCTATTTAAATACAATCTCCTACTAAGGTAAGTAAGGGATTAGAGAATACATAAAACAAATAATTAATGCCTTCTGACTGACTTCAACTCTGTGCATGGAACGACAACAGAGAAGTAAGAAGTGGAAGGGAAGTTCCATTCCACTGCAAAGATGTTTGGCTTCTTTCTAGTAATTTAAGGAAAAATACAAAGTGCCCACTGATTTCAGTGAGATTTGGATTCATTCATGGAAATCAGCATTCGTGAAATTTTGTCAGGTAAAGTCTGTTGAGACTAAAGTCTGTTGAGACGGGGATTTGCCTTCTGACAGAACACATAAGATGTCAGTATTACAAAACTGAATGGAAGCTTCTGTCTTGAAGTGTGAGAGAAGCCTTTTGTTTGGTTGTTTTACAGATGTTAAAAAAAAAAAAAAGACATTTATTTTTGACCTTTCTAAACTTTTTTTTCTGGTCGTTCTACAGACTTCCTGAAGCCCAGGATTTTGTGAGGGGAAGAGAGGAGGTGATTGGGGAGGTGAACCCAGGGATTAAAGTTTAGCAGGTACGTACAAAGTCAGGTTGATCCAGCTCCAGGGCAGTCTCCTGGATGTGCTGTCTCCAACAGCTGGGATTTGTGGGAGTTCAGACCGAGAGAGGTGAGTTTGATCTCCCATGGCCTTCTGTTTAATCTGGTTAATGCTGTGGCATGATTGGCCAAGGAGATGGAAACGTGCAAGCTCTGGTAGATAGAGCTGTTGAGCTGATTTCTTACAGAGGAATCTGGACTTCTGTTGAATAATTACCCTTTTCTCACTCAAGAAATGGCCTATAGGAAAATTCCTGGGCCATCACTGTGTTTGCAAATTATATACAGCAAGAGTAGCAGGTTGGAGCTTCCTTGATCCACTTCTTCCCAGGGATGCAGACATTATTACACCCCCTAGAGACTGCTGTAGACTGAACTGTGTGGACACTTCCCTGATAGTTACTGGATTAGCACTCTCCATCATATTGCATAGACCACCAGAAATCAGAAAATAGTCACTTTAGATGATTAGTGACTCCTGTGGATTTAATAGTGGTGGAGTATAATTTTTGGATAAAGAGAAGATATTTAAATATCAATTCTTCAATGAGGTCCATCCCTCCAAGATGTCTGAGAGTGGCTATTAAGGAAGTATTTTATTCCTTGAACAGCAAAAGCTACAAGACATACATTTAGTACTTTTAATTACTAATATCACATCTTCTAACAGGAAAATCCTGAGAGCTCATTATCAAACTTGCAACACCTCTGACTTAGTAGAAATAAGATGAGTAAGAGAGAACTGTGATGTCTTCTCAGGGGAAAAAAGCATGCTCAAGAAAACTCTCCAAAAACATATATTTTTTAAATCTTTGAATCATTTACATTACATATGCATTTGTAAATGACTCATTTGCTGTGGACCTTGTACCCTATTTAATAAGTCTTCTTCCTTTGGTTAGCATTGTACAGGTATCTCTTCCTGTCGTAAAATATCACTAGATATTTGAAGCTGCCAAGCATTAGCATTGCAAATACTTTGGAAAATCCAGTCTCACTTTGCTAGAGTCTCACATGGAGATTTGACATAAAAATCCTTATTATATAGGACACTCAACCCAGTAACACTCTATAAAGCTAATTGTTCTTCTTCTTCTATTGATGGGAACAATATGTCCATGTTAAAGAAGAACCAGAATACACTTATTTAACTCTTATGCCTAGAGTCTTACTTATTTTATCCTTGATTCAAACTAAAAGAAGTACAGATAAATACCTGTAAGCTTAATTGATTTCTACCTGTAGACCATGTAGACCAAGCAGCTAGATTAACCTCTAGCTAGTGTCTGTTTTCTCATACCAGTGAGTTTAATGCAATGAACTTCTCATCTAGGTGACTTCCTCCTTCTAGCATGCCCTCCTATAGGGAAGACTAGGAAGACGGGTCCTCTGGACTTGTGGCTGGAATTGACCATGCAGTTTAGGAATGCTCTAAAAAGACCGATACAAAAGGACCCTGATACATGTCTAATGTGTGCCGTAAGATCAGAGCTCCTTTGTACGAATATATATTTTGGTTTGCCAAGTCAGAGTTTTGTTCAAGATCTTTTGGTCTTGCTGACAGCCTCATAGTGGGAAAGTCCCCAAATTTTATTTTAACACATTTAATTAATGTGATGATGCCTCCTGGAACCTATCATGAATTAGCTGGAATGAGCAGGTATGATTTGGTTTGTTTCCGCTCATGTTCAGGCAAAATCCACCCTGAAGACAAATGATTTGGAGTGGCTGCCTGCGTGCACCCTGGCATCCCTTCCTTGCAGGTGTCCCTGCTCCGACTTCAGAGCCATTTCAGCTGCCCCTGGACTGCTGCTGAAGGATGACTTTGGCTTTGGAGTTTCCTAATGAGTGTGAGTGCCAGCTGCAGGGTACCATCACGGGAGCCAGTGCAGCACTGCCATCCATTCTGGTGGCTCATGTCCCTGACTTGGGGATCGGGATAAAGGCAGTGTGATGCCAAGCCCTCCATTAGTGGGTTTGTGAGGTCAAATGAAGTGATTCTTGCCAAGTGCATAGAGTTTGGCAGAAGGTGTAGCAGAATATGCAGCACTGTCAGAAGTGATACAGCAGGTTCCTTGAGAAGAGGGTTGTCGGTGAGTCATTTGGTGTGAAAAAAACAACATTCTGCGGCGGGCTCTGATGACCTAAACAAGCTGAATATGCCACTTGGCATGCCCCAGGCTTCAAGACAGCTGTAAAACACAACAAAAATAACCCACTTTTATGTTGCCTTAGGCCAGTTTTTGGCTGAATGCCTGATCCAAGGCCCCTTTATGCTCCTTTAAATAGAGCTGTGCTGGGAAAAGAATAGCGCTGAATTCTCCTCACCAGTCACTTATATTTGCTGTTAATTCTCTGGAAGAAAAGCTCCTTCCCACCTCACCCAGGCTAGGATCCCCATGCAGACAAATGTTTTTTTCCAGAGCGTTTGTTATATGCAGCTGCGTGAAACTCTCAGCCTGTTCAATTAAAGAGCCCGTTTTCCTATTAACTGTCTCCTTAGACAAATGTGAAGTGTATTTAATGTTCACTCTGGATGAAGCCAACAGGTTTCTCCTGCTGTTTTACACTTTCTTCTTAGTAGGGATTTGTCGTTTCTGATTGTTCAAACGCCTTGAAGTTCCCCAGCATTTACCACCAGGAAAAGGTAACTAGTGTGGTGACAAAGAGTGAGTGCCAGGTGAGCCTGGGAAAATGGATTGCTTTAATAGATGTAACTGAGGGCCCGCTACACCTTGCCTAATGCTGAGCAACCAGCCCATCCATCACCACTCACTTAAGCTGAGGAGTAGCACACCATCCAGCCTTTAACAGACCTTTTTTCTCTTCCTTCTATTAACAAACTACTGGATTCAATCCCTTGCCTTTCCCAGTGGTCTGAGTAGTGGCAGTTTAGAAAGAAGAAAATAAACAGCAGATCCTTTAAATCAGCTCAGTGTTTTTGATTAACACACCCTGAGAATCAGATTCTTCTTGCCACTGGTATCTTGCTGCACATTAATTTAATAATTAATACCCTCTGAGTCTTTATTTTCCTTCCTTTTTTCCTCCTTTCTTTTCAGTGCTGTTTTTCTGTGTATAGCTGAGAAAATTGATACAGCTACTAGCCTGTATGAAAATACATTGCCCAAAATATGAGTCTCACACTGGGCTGGTATATTAATCCTCCTCTCCTGGATGGCAATAATTATCCTTTGTCATTTTTTCAAGCTTCAGTTCAGCACTTCTGCATTTGCCACTTGCTGCCTTTCAGCACGTTTGATGTGGGGCCCAAAAAGGAGTGAAAAATGGGACGGAGGAGGAGGATGGAGTCGCTCTGGGCCTGATCCTGGTCTTACTTATATTGGTAAGATATACAGTGGGTAACTTGGCTGATAGTTCTCTGAAGTAAAACCATCTTCTACAGCAGTTCATTTGTTTATAAAGTAGCTGGGTCCAAAGAACTGTGATTGCATTGTATCTGTGTAGGATAAGCCTGGCTGAATGGGACTAACCAGACTCTGTTGGACCAGCCACCCTTGATGGGACTACCTGGCTCAGAGGGACTGGTTCTCCCTGAGCTCTCATGCAAAGAAGCAGCTGTCCTGTTCTGGCCCAGGAAGACTGCTGGGTGCTTTACATTAGCTGTAAATAATGGTGCAGCAAAGAGCAGAGAGCTGCTCTAGTGTAAACTAGAGTGCTCCAGTCCTTGATCTGCTCTGCCTGTGTCTCCCTACCGTGACCCTGAGAGAGAAGATCTGCTTCTGAGCACTCTGGGTTTGGGGACATCCCAACCATCTTGCTGGTTGCCCCTGTAGTGGCCCTTTCCTGGACACTGACGTGTTTTTGAACTGATGTGAGAGGAACCCTGGGAGCATTCACTTTCTTTGTGCTCTGAGATCATAGCCTGGCTCTTCAGTAAAACACATCCTGATTTATTCCCCATGGATAAATATCTCCAACTCGGAAGGACTCCATCAATGTCAAGAGCGAGTTATGTTGCACTTCTCCAACAAGTGGCAATAAAAAACTTTATAGCACCTGCTCAGCATGACAAATCTTCTTCATCCTCTGTCAATGGTGGCTTTATTACGTCTTCCCCGTAGGGGTAATGCTAGACAGCATGATGATAATGTCAGGGTTATTGTGATGGAGCTTAGATCTCCCCATCCTTGACTGTGGCCACAAGGCTTGCCTCTGGTGTTATGTAGTTCTGACACAAATGCTAGTATTTCCCAGACACTTTTGGTTCATAGATCCAGGTATTGTGAAGACTTAGCTGTAAACAGCTTGGTTAGATCTACAAATGGAAACGGAGCTCATTGCAATCAAGTGGGTAACTTAAACAGTGATCATTTGTCTACTAAAATTTTGGCTTGAAATACTAAGCTTGTACTCTGTTCTCCATGGACGTTACTAGCTCTGTTCCCTGGCTGGAATTACGTCCTACTAATCACATCAGAAAAGTGAATTAGTGCCACAGCTTATGCCAGGCTGAGGGCATGTTAACTCTTAGTGTACCTCCTGGAGTGCAAAGTATTTGCCAGTTCTTAGCTTCCTGGAGGAAATCTGTCTGGTGTTACAAGTGTCAGTAGTAGTAACCTCAGGAAGACTTCAATAGTGCTTGTATCACACTGCCCTCTGTGTCAGCAGATGACGGCCTCAATAAGTGACACTGAAGAGGTTGTCTCCTATGATATCCTCAAGTGCATAGAGAGCAGATGGGTCTGGTGGCTCAGAGAGAGGTGGAAGGTGAAGGTGTGCCTTTCAGGGACATGGTGCATAGGGAGCACATTTGCTCTTGAAGGCAAGAGTTTTGGTTTGGAAAGCTTGGGTTCGCCACTGATGAGATGAGCAAGAAGAAGAGAACAAAGGGATAGCAAAGCAGAGTGACACCCACGAGAAGAGGTTTTTAGATCCTCCCTGGCTTTTTTTTAGTTTCCCCAACCTTCCCTTGCAGACAATGTGCCAAGTTATGAATTCTCCTGTACTGGAGGCTCATTTGGAGTAGGAACCTTGAGAAGTAGCAGAAGTTGTGTGATTCCCAATTCATTCATCCTGTCTGTGACAAGGAAATGGCAAGGAGATGTCATTCTGTGAGCTATAATTTAGAAATCTCATCTCGTAAAAGTGATTTGGTTGGTTCCTAACAGAAGAAAAGAACCAAAGATCTAAAGTGGATTAAAAGAAAGATGCCAGCAACATGCAGCACTGGCAGGTTAGGGAGTCTGTCAACCGCTGCAGTGCTGCTGCTCTTCACAGCCATCCCAGCTTTCCCTCTCCATCAAGAAACCCAAGCTTGTCTGACCTTTCTTTCCTACTGGCTTCCCTGCCTTTGCTTTGATTTGTCTGTTGGCTTAGTGGCTTAGTCTCAGCACTTTAACTTTCCTTTTTTTCCTTTTTTTTTTCTGACTTTTTGAAAGGCTTCTTCATTGTAAATAAATTCAAATTCTTTTACCTGCAGAGACCTGTTTGGATAGTGAAAAGTCCACTTTGGCTAGATAACCAGGCTATGAAAAACAGACTCTCTGGTTAGAAAAGCAGGTTTAAAACACTGCTACATTGCACAAGATTGTAGCATCTTCTAGGTGAAAATCTCGGTTCTTTTTACCTTCAAGACACAAAGATTCTCCAACCAACTTCCTGGTGCTTGGGGCAGCAGTATTCAGGAACAACAGTAAAATCAGTGACTCTGTTGGATCCTCTTACTCCTGGAAACGCCCAAGTCATTTCCACTTAAACTGGCACTTACTAACATGAGCAAGTTCATCTGCTAGAATCTGCAAAACTTACTATTAACTATGGTAGTAAACAGACAGCAATGTCAGGTTAATCTGAGATTAAGGAAAGCCTTGTTAACATTAGTTACTTTTTCTGAGGTTGCTATCTTAAAAAAAGTATTATGGCAAATTGCAGCTGTTCCTTGAACAGGAATCAAGAGGCAGAATGAACATTGCTTTTATTACCAGCCTCAAAGCAGCACTTTTCCATCAAGGTATGAGCCTGTTGCCTTGTTTATTCATATGCCTTTAATGAAGTGTGGAACCACAAAGGAGCCAGAGAGAGCTCTGAAGATTCCCTATTGTCTACTGAGATTTGATATTTATCTACTGTAGTGTTATCATTTCTCAAGCATTGTTCATTATTTTGTAATCATATTAAGGTTCCTAATTTCACCGGCTATGAAAATCACTCATTTACACTTACATTATTCTGTTAGCAATTACCTTCTCATTATTATATTATCACCACAGCTTGACTTTGTATTTATCACTAAACAAAATCAGTTCCTTGTTAACAACCTTTACTCACCAATATTTTTGTGTCTTTCCAGAAAAGTCATCCTAGTCTGTCTCTTTCTTTGCCAATTTATGATGGTCAAAATAATACACATATTATCATTTAAATTATATATATATAATACTATTTATAGTGATTGTATATATATAAATTATAAATTATATATATAATTACTTATTATTTATAGTGATTAAAATATATCACCACAATTATATATATTTGGTATACAATTGAACCACGATTCATCCTGTCATAGAAACTTCCCAAGTTTAAAGTTTCTCAGCTAAAACACTACCCAAATGACTCTGCATTGCCTGATCACTGGCAGTGGCAGGCTGGATAAGGAGTCTTAAGGAGCCAGGCTGAAGGCCCTGCCTTCCTTCCTTGAGTGCCCTGGTCTCCGTGCAGACATTCATTCAAATCCCACCAAAACCAGTGGTTTTGTTCTTAGTGCCTGTTGGATTAGCTGGACAAAGATGCTTCTGCAGGTCACCAGAGTCTTGTTTTTCTTCTGTGGAGGGCAGACAACAATGGAGAAGTATTTGAGAAACTACTTACAGTGTCCAAACAGTACGTCATAGACTTTCTCCAATTCCTGTGCTCGGGACCTACGCGGAGTAATTTACACATCACACCCTCCTTCCACTCTCACTGGGGCTTTCATTCCCCATACAGTTCTCTACTCTGATTTCTTTAGCTCTCTGACAAACTGGTTCACATTTGAGAACCTTTCCCCTTCTGTCAGCCAAGCTGCACTCTTGCACTCGCCACCTTAGCAATGAGGACACATGTTTCCTAGGAGAGACTTGGGGTGTTAAAATGAGGATCTAAAAGGCCTTTTCTGCCAGTACCTACCAATATTCTACTGCTCTGCAATCTGCCAAGGAAAAGAGAATAGTACAACCCACATATTGAAAAATCACTGTCAGATGACTGTTATTCTGTAATTATTTGCTGCAAGCCAGACTAACTAGTCACTGTCATGTCAGGGAAGATGTTCCTTGAAGGTCTGATTTAACAGAAAATGCAATTTGTCTCACGGGTCAGCAGAGTAAGTTCAGGTTGACCTACGCTTTTGTGTTCAAAGGAAGCTTTGGAACTTGCTCAGCCTGCACAGTTTTATGTTTAATGCAGAGTATAAATGATCATTACATGCTGCCAGCTGCACACACTGTGTGTCCTTTAGTGGGACCTAGCAAGAAGAAAGCAGGGGTCCGGGTCGCTGCTCAGTGAGGTTGTTTGCACTGGTGCAAGTTCTCAGTGTGCAAACATATGCATCCACGCAACAGAACATCTGTTCACAGCTGCAGCCTGTGTCCAAAAACATTGTTTTTTAGCTGTGTTTGCCAGTTACGGTGTGTAAAACCCACTGTCCCAGAGAACTTGAAAGCAATGTTCATTTAGATTCAGGATATGATTATAAAATAATGGCCCTCATCCCTACAGTGGCTAATTTTACTTACTGGAGTGAAAGAAAGCACACTAATATTCATTGAATTTTACATGATTGGGAATAGAGTTCTTCACCCGTAACCATCAGAGCTATCTGGGACATATTTTCCTATAGGATTTTTTGGAGTTTCAAAACAAAAACAACAAAAAACCCGCAAACAATCCTCACTAAAGCAGGAAGAACATGCAAAATCATGAGCTTTCCTGCATGTTGAAGTTTCAGAAAAACCTTCCCATTCAGATCTGCTGAAATGCTTTGTTGTGATCATTTCAAATATTTTGTCATAATTTCATGTCTTTAAAATTGATTTTTCAATATGTTTTTCAATATTTGACAATTTTGAACTACAGTGTGGCAAGTGTGATTGGAAAAACAAATTGAAAATGTCCTTCTCCCTTGAATGATTTTGATTTCAGTGAACTAACATTGAGTCAATGGAAAACATTTTAGTGGAAATTCCTTAAAAGGGGTCCAATCAAATCTCTACTAAGAAGTAACAAATAAAATTTGCTTGTTGTTTGACAATAAATCATTCATGATTTGACTTCTGAATATAGCCTACATACAGACTATATAGTATATACAGATATGTGAGTACGTATATGTGTATAGATCGTGCATAAAATAATACTATGCCAGAATGCTGCTTTATTGAATAGCATCATGAATAGCTTCAAAATTGAATTATTTTGCTGACATAGGAGTGTGTCAGACATGGACGAAGAGAGGAAAGAAGTCATAAATTACCATGCATGTTCTATTTGGTCTTAAGAACATTAAACTGGGATTTAGGAAAAGTAAATTAATGTTTCTGGGCTGAATCAAAACATCAAAAAACAAAAGAGAATGCATCTTTTAAATTTCAGCTGAACGTTTTTTTTGCCACATTGCTGAACATTGGTTACTGCAGGATGACATTCTCTTTTGATTTAATTTTTACTGAAAAGTAGTTAGAGGAAGTAACAAAGTTTACTAGAAAACAGAAAAATTGTCTTCTGATGAGCCCCTCAATTTCTACTGGGTGTTGAAAGCACAAGTTTTGAGATTTTTTAACAAAATTTGTTATTTATATCTACAGCTGAGCAAGTCTGTTATTATAAACTATTTTTCTCTTTTCAGCTGATTTATTTGAAGAAAAAATCCACAGAAAAAATCCACAGTGCTCCAAAGTAAGAATTAATTTAAATTAATTTACAACAATCATCATTTGGACTAGTCCAAAGGTTTGGGGTTTTATATTTTGAATTTTCAGAATTGCCGGAACTCACTGTAAGAAATTCACACAGCCGTTAAGGTGTCTAATAAGCACAGTGGGAACATCCAAAAAAAGCCCGTGAAATGAAATTCGAGGCAAGAGAAAGAAATAAAGTACAAAATTATGCTCCTTTTCCCCTACCGATTCATTCAACCCCCTTGAGAGCAACAAATCATCCTGCAGTGAAGAGAAAATACATGGATCATTCTGCTATAGCACAGCAAGGGCTAACAGAAAACAAGAACAAGAAACAGAAAAACACAGTTTAACACAGAAACCAGAATAATTTCCAGAATATGTGAGGAGAGTTGTAAAATCAATCCGGCTTGTGCAGGAGAAGAAGTAAAGCTAAGGAAAAAACTTCTCTTAGAAATCTTATAGGCCTTATTGCAAACAGCCAGTGAAAAAATTTTTTTTTGCAATTATTAAAAAATACCCTGATAGAAAACGCTGAAGTCATCCAGAATATTTTCCCCGAGATAGGGCAGAGTTATCCATTTTACTGTGGTTCTGCCTAACTGTGATCCTGTAAGAAATATTGTCAGTTGCTCAATAAATAATAATGTTACAGAATTTAAAATAAGAAAGCGGATTATTAAAGTTACAAATCTTTGTGGTCTTTATATCTTTAATAAAACATTTATCTATTAATAATGAATATTGTTTCCATCAAACTCCTGCTTTAAATGAAAAAAAGAAATGACCACTGGAAAGGCACCAATATTTTTTTATCCTCCCCAGCCAAGGCTGACAAAAATGCAGTTTCATTGATAAACTGTTCATCGTTTACAAAGGTTTAAAAATTTTAACAGCTCTACGTAAATTGAAGACTAGATGTTTAGCCTGGGAGGCATGCAACAGGAAAAAGTAATATCTGGAGCGTCTGTGGAGATAAATGTTATAACTTCATAGCCCTTTGCGCATAGTTAATGGCACAGTTTGGCTCATACGGAACACAACGCACACATCAATACCGCATTAAACTTTAATGTACATCACACCGGGAGACCTCAGGGCAGTTGTACCTTTAATGTTTGTTAGCCGAAGTGATCCTAATGGAATAATAATGTATTCTGAAGAGGCTGACAGTGTTTTCTAAACAAGATAAATAAATAAATAAATAAATAAATAAATAAATAATAAGGTGTATGTGTGCATGTGTGTGCATATAAGTGTGTGCCCAAATACTTCTATATGCATGTAGGTGTGTGTATATAACCACAGTTCTCGGGAGAGTTGTATATTCAGCCAGTTTACAGCATACTCCTCTGAGATATGGAAAGGAAACAGATTTCCATCTCCCCAAAGGTACAACAGCCCTGAGTTTATCCAATGGGGACACATTTCCAAGGGACCTCTGTTAAGATAGTTGCAGACGTTGCAAGCTATAGACTGAACACCATCAATTCTGTGTTTATGAGCACAAAGGCACTTCTGTGTGCTCCCAAAGCACCCGTCCTGATTAGTCCTTCCTCCGTTCTGCCCATCTGTCACTTTGGCAGTGCCCCTTTGACGCTGGTGGGGCACTTTCTTAAGGAAAAACCTTGGCATATGGCTCATGAAATTGCTTACACTAAAGGGCAATTAGGGGAAAAATGCCATAGTCCTTTTTGCACGTGCAGACTATAAATATTGAAAATGTCCCATCCCTATTAATCGAATGGACTGGTAAAACTTCAGCATGTGGCTATCAAGTGTTTTCATCAAGACAACTAGAAGTCACCAAGAGAGTCAAGAACTGTCCAGAGTTCCTCCCACCTGCGTCCTCCACCAGCCCTAGCTGTAGGCATGTGGAAAACATGAGCATAGCTTTCAGAGCAAATCAATGCTACTTAAATCATCAAAAATATTAGACTGAATGCAGGATGCTCCTTGGTACTTTCATGAAGTTGATAAGGGAGCCATAGAGATAAAGTATTGTAATGCTTAATGTGAAGATGTATTGCACCTTCAGGTTCTTCATCTATCATCCCAGAATCCCGTTATTTATGGGATGAAGATGTGCTTGTTAATTAAACCTCCTCTAGGGCTCTGCTTTGACAGAAGTCACTGCCTACATAGGCCTGGCAGCGAGGGCGGGCTCCGCATGCCAATCTGGCTGAAGGTGCTGCCGACATATAGGCAAGTTATTCTTTATTTTTAATGAGTAAGATATGCTGTGAGTGACCTGCCCTTTCGGGAATCGAGGGAACATTCATCTGATTGTCTAGGAATGATAATTGGAGATGGTTATCAGTTCTCTACTCAAAATAGCTATCTGACCCAAATGAGAATATTTTCCCTATGGCTGAAAGTGTCTGTTTTCTGCATTGTAAACACATGAACAGGGGAAAATCCTATAAAATTTTTAGCAGAGTGATCAAGTATTGTTTTTGAAATACTAAAAATATTTACAGCAAAATAGAGCTCTTTTACCCACAAAATAAAAAATTAAAAAGCTGGGGAGGAGGTGGAGGAGTTAGGCTTTCAATTTTTCATTTTTTGTAGGGAAAAAAAACCCCACGTACACAGAAAAGTTCAATTTTAAAAGGAGAATCCAAACAGTTCCACGAAAATGAGGAAACTAATAAGCAGAGCATTTAATACATTGAGCAGCATGCCCAGAGGAAAGGAGAGTGGGCATAAGGAGCTGCTAAACAGCTCTGCACTTAATTCCCCCTCCTTAGTTTGGCTGCTCCTGGACACTTATTTCCTTGCTGTGTCTGCAGTGAGCTGGCAGCTAGCCATGGATCCGGGCACAGAGCTGGCCAGGGCCAGGGCTTTGTAGTCCAGCAAGTCCCATCCCACGTTATGCTCCATATGCCCCAAGGATTCTGCTTTGCTCCGTCCTCTGCCAGTCCCCGTGCCTCCCGAGGAAGAGCTGACGGCTGGGCCCTAGGATGCCCGTGCCTGCAGTGATGCATCTGCTGATCCAACTCCATGCATTCAAGCTCCTGAACTCTCCTGAGCTCCCATGCAGACCCTGCTTTTGCTACAGCCAAGTTCTCGCTCTGCATTTGAGCAGCCCTGCAGAGAGGGACCTGGGCGT